>AP025046.1:32992925-33082513 GCA_036186865.1 Eustoma russellianum | reverse complement strand
TTAGATGGTTTTGAAAAATTAATTCCTATTTGTGTGAATGTCCAAATGATCTGAAAATTTGACCAATAACTCCTCACACACTATATTGAAATGGGTTGAAACAGTTTTTGAAAATTCTTTTGGGAAGTAGGTCAAATACCACCAAAGTCTCAATCTTTGCAAGTCTGAAAATCAGACTGCACTAGTCTCAGAACTTTTGATGTTTGACTGACCTATACTTGTCCAAAAGGGTTGAAACTTGTGTCAAATTAACCCTAGAACGTTTATGTATGTTTCTGGAAATTTTTATAATTTTTAGAAAACGTTTACTTTTTGCGAACATGAACAATATAAGTAAACAGCGCAGAAACTGAAACGTAAATGCAGAAAGTAAATTGCACCAAGAATTTTATACTGGTTCGGTTATAAACAACCTACTCCAGTCTTCAAGGAACACCTTCCTTGGTTCATACTAATTTCACACACGCAGTACACCTTACCGCAGGGTTGATAGAGTTACACCTTAACTCCAACCCTTTACAAACCCTGTATTGTGAGTACAATTCACACGAACACCACCACCTCGTAAGAATGAAGATTGATCACACCTTGATCAATCTTGTACAAAGATGAATGAATGGTGGTTTCTATGAAGCCTATTCAAGAATGAAAGAAGTAAAGTACAATAGGCTTTTTACAAGAGAAGAAAGAAAGAAAGTGTAGGAGAAGAAAGCTTTGGCACTTTGATCACTTTTGAATGCAAGTCTTGGTCTTATTTTTGTTTGTTCTTCTCTTCTCTTTTTATGAAGTCCAGCCGTCCCCTTGCACCCTTCTCCCCTCTTGAAACTTTCCTTTTAATTGCTTCAGAGAGTGTGAGACATCATGGTGACAATGTTTTGCTTGCTTGGCATCATTCCATTGGACCATCATTTAGTCATTGCTTACTTGGCACCTTTTGATTGGCTCAATGTTGTCATCATTTGATGACATGGATATTCTGAAAAAAACACTAAATATTTGCCAAATAATCATCACATAATACATTCCATAAATTAAGAGATATTCACATAAATTGTGAGACAAAAAATTCTTCCTTCCTTCCTCACCAAAATTCGGTCAGCACCTATTTTCAATGCTGAAATTTTCAGCATTTACCACATGAAATAAATCTAGATTTCTTCCATTTTTCTTTGAATTTATTCCATAAAAATACATCCATTATTTAAGGTAAGTCTTGCTACAAGATGGAGAATGAACTTGGACATCAAAAGGTCACATTCGGCCACAACATCTTCACACATGCTGAAAAATTTCAGCATGTGTGATATAAAGAATATCACACTTAATAACCTTACATACAATTCAAATCATTTCCATAACTCCTTTGATTTATTCTTTAATGAAAAATTGACAAATTATCTTCCTTAAGGGTGAAGATTTCGGCCACTAGGTATGTGACATGCTGAAATTTTCAGCATGTGACATAAGAGAGGTATATGTTGAAAACTTACCTTTTGTAGCTTCTCTCTTTGATTCATCAACATTGTATGATTGATCCTTGACCAATCAATATGCCAACAAGGCTCCACATGTGCTCCATCTCAGCTGGGGTGACGTTTAAGTGTGTACATGCATGTGCTGAAATTTTATTTTTGCTAACTTTGTAAAATAGTGCACATTTAATAATACACACATGTAATATTCCAATCAGCCCTTAATTTAATTTTCTAGAACACTTTAAGATGTATATTATATGTAGAAAGTGTCTAGATACGTGTCACATGATGTTCAAGAAAAACGTTCCATGTCATGTGCGTAGAAAACCAAATTTTCGATATTTATCGATTACCCGATTTTTCTCTAATTTAAATTCCAACTTTTGCACAATGCTATATATATTATGTTATACATAATATATATAATATATACTTTAAATTTCAGCACTTGGCTGATTTAAAGTGGTACCATAAACATGTGACAAAAATAAAATTGAAATCTTCACATTTTGGCCTAAATGTGGGGTGAATTGTGTGTGCCAACATGGAAAGTATTTTTGTCTCAATATACAGTCATGTGCACGAAAATATCATCAATTTTTGATGCATATGGGCTGGCCATTTATTTATGGCAAGTACGTGACACGTTGGCGAAGTTTCGGTATCGCCCGATACGACAAATTTCGGTTTAGAACCTTTTATCGTGTCGTATTTAATTTGTCATCACCATATCTTATATCATATGATATAAGACCTGAATGTACTCATAAATATGAGTTAAGTATAGTGGTGTGACGTAAACGTACGTACATAAGATATATAACGTGTCGGTAGTACGTTGGAATACATGTGTATGTGCCTTTTAAAAAAAATCTGAAAATATATAGTTTATATATATAAATGGCGTGTGAAATTGATGTGGGGAGGAGGAGAGAACTTTCCTTCCATAGCCATGTTGCCTTTATGCCTTTTCCAAATGCATCTTCCTTTAATGAACTACTTAGTTTATTAAACTAAGTACTTCACTTAATGAACTACTTTAGTTCATTAATTGTGGCACCTGAAAATAGTATAAACTCAACAAATGTTCGCCATATGATGTAAGCTTTAAAGCTTTATGGCTCGTTAGTACGGCAACATAATATATAAGCTTAATAAGGCAAGTTATCATGCATACATGTACACTTGTGTATATATATATATATATATTCAACGTTTATATATATATATATATATTCAAATTTTCTTTATTTTGAAATCACTCAAACCCTCATATTTCTACAATTGTCATTGAGATTTCAAAATTAATTAGACAACTTGAAAATCAATACGGTGTAAGTGTGAAAAAGATAAGAAGTGATAGAGGCGGTGAGTTTAAAAACAAAGAAATGATTTCATTTTGCGAAGAAAAAGGAATCAAGCATGAGTTTTCGCCACCTAGAACTCCACAATTAAATGGAGTAGTAGAAAGAAAGAATCGTACATTACAAGAAATTGCTAGGACTATGTTATGCGAAAATAAATTACCTAGATTTTTGTGGGCGGAAGCCGTAAATTGTGCATGCTATATTGTAAATCGCCTATCTATAAGAAAGAAAATAAACAAGATGCCTTATGAGATTTTGAATAATCGCATGCCTAAGATTGACTATTTTCGTGTGTTTGGATGCAAATGTTTTGTCTTGAATACAAAAGATAATTTAGATAAATTTGAATCCAAATCAATTGAGTGCATTTTTGTTGGATATTCTATAAATTCAATAGCATATAGATGTTATGATCCTCTTACTAGACAAATCATGGAATCTATTCATGTGAAATTCAATGAATTTGGTGAGATGGATAAAGACAAAGAATATGACGATGACTTTGAATTGAAACCCGTGTTGAATGAAGATGATGGTTCTTTTGATATGCATGATATGAATGACACACTAGAAATGCATGATCACATAGAAATGCATGATAACATATAAAATAATCAACCAAGATGGCATAGAGATCACCCACATGATCTCATCATAGGCGACCTCACTCACGGTGTACGACCACGTAGAAGAATTACTTCGGATGAAATAAATGAATTTCATGCTATGATTTCTAAAATTGAGCCTAAAATGTGCATGATGCTTTAAGTGATTCTTCTTAGATTGATGCCATGCATGATGAACTTAATCAATTTGTTAGAAACGATGTATGGGATTTAGTGCCACGACCACAAGATAAGACTATAATAGGCACAAAGTGGGTGTTTAGGAATAAAATGAATGAAGAAGGAAAAGTCGTTAGAAATAAAGCGAGACTTGTAGCACAAGGCTATAATCAAGAAGAAGGGTTTGACTACGATGAAACATTTGCACCCGTAGCACGTTTAGAAGCCATACGACTATTACTTGCTATTACTTGCATGAAAGATTTAAGATTATATCAAATGGACGTAAAAAATGCATTCTTAAACGGATTTACACAAGAAGTATACGTGAAGCAACCACCCGGTTTTGAAGATTTGAAACATCCCGATCACGTGTACAAACTAAAGAAGGCACTATACGGCCTAAAGCAAGCACCGAGAGCATGGTATGATCATTTTGCTACTTTCCTTTTAGAAAATGATTTTAAACGAGGTACTATATATAGTACACTATTTTTGAAACAAGATAAATCGGATCTACTTATTATCCAAATCTACGTTGATGACATTTTTTTCGGTTCTACCTCACATAGACTTGTTGAAGATTTTGAAAATTGCATGAAATCTGAATTTGAAATGTCGATGGTTGGTGAACTTAATTATTTTCTTGGCTTGCAGATTAAGCAAACAAGTAAAGAGATTCACATAAGTCAAGCAAAATATGTCAATGACGTGATTAAAAAGTTTAACTTTGAAAATTTGAAACCATCCCCCACCCCTATGAGTGTCACTACTAAATTAGACAAAGACGAACATGGTAAAGACGTTGATAATGGCTTGTATCGATCTATGATAGGTTCTATGATAGCCTGATATCATGTTTAGTGTATGCATGTGCGCACAATTTCAGAGTCAACCTAAGGTGTCTCATTATAATGCGGTAAAAAGAATATTCCGTTATATTAAGCACACGCCCACCTTAGGAATTTGGTACGATAAGGATTCCACATTTGACTTACATGCTTATACTGATGCAGATTATGGTGGCTGCAAAATCGATAGAAAAAGCACGAGTGAGACTTGTCAATTTATAGGAAACTCACTCATTTCATGGTTTTCCAAAAAGCAAGCAAGCGTTGCTTTGTCCACTACTGAGGCTGAGTACATGGCACTTAGCCTTTGTTGCACACAGTTGTTGTGGATAAAACAACAACTCTCGGACTTTGGAATTACCGTAAATAGAATTCCTATATATTATGACAGTATGAGTGCCATTAATTTGTCTAAGAACCCCGTGTTACATTCTAAGGCTAAGCATATAGAAGTACGCTATCACTTTCTTCGTGATCATGTAAACAATGGTGATATCGTCATAGGTCACGTACGCACAGAAGCACAAGTAGCGGATATCTTTACAAAAGCCTTAAATCAAGCCACGTATGAATCTCTTCGCTCCAAATTAGGCATGATTCCCGTTGATATGATTTGATTTGACGTGATTTTCTTTCCTTATTGACATGAATCTTTTGATTTACTTTCCAAAATAAAGGGGGAGAGAAAGCATGATTTAAGGGGGAGAGAGAGACACTAATTGATACAAATTGCATAAATCAAGGGGGAGCCGGATTTGAAATTTGAAATTCAAATTTCAAATTTATGTATGTTTGAAGGGGGGAGCGATAACATTTAAATCATGTGCATAATTTATTTTGAAAATCATCAAAAGGGAGAGATTGTAGAGAAAAGGGGGTTTGAGTGATTTCAAAATAAGTGACTTAAATGCATGATATATACACAACGTGCATGATATATACATGTATGCATGATACATTGCTATTACTTGCCTTATTTAGCTTATATATAATGTTGCCGGACTAACGAGCCATGAAGCGTTAAAGCTTACATCATATGGGAAACATTTGTTGTGTTTATACTATTTTCAGGTTCCACCATTAATGAACTAAACTAGTTCATTAAGTGAAGTACTTAGTTAATGAAAGTAAGTAGTTCATTAAAGGAAGCCACATGTGGAAAAGACACAAAGGCAACAAGGCTAAGGAATGAAAGTCTTCTCCTCCTCCCCTCATCAATATATACACGCCACATATATATATATAATACATATATTGTCAGATTTTTTGAAAAAGGCACGTACACATGTATTCCAAACGTACTACTGACACGTTATATATTTTACGTACGTATGTTAACGTCACACCACTATACTTAACTCATATTTATGAGTATATTCAGGTTTTATATCATATGATATAAGACATGGTGATGACAAATTAAATACGACACGTTAAAAGGTTCTAAACCAAAAATTGTCGTATCGAACGAATACCGAAACTTCGCCAACGTGTCACGTACTTGCCATAAATAAATGGCCTGCCCCTATAATTCAAAAATCATCATAAATTTCGTGGCCTACATGATATTTTCAGCCAAAAATACTTTCCATATTGGCACACACAAATCACCCCACATTAAGGCCAAAATGTGAAGATTCCAATTTTAATTTTGACACATAATAAATGGCGCCACTTTAAACCAGCCAAGGGCTGAGATTTAAAGTATATATTATATATATTATGTGTAACATAATATATATAACATGTGCAAAAGTTGGAATTTAATTAGAGAAAAATCGGGTAATCGATAAATATCGAAAATTCGGTTTTCTACGCACACAACACATGGAACGTTTTTGGTATATCATATGACACGTATCTAGACACTTTTTATATATGTTATACATCTTAAAGTGTTTTGAAAATTAAATTAAGGGCTGATTGGAATATAACATGTGTGTATTATTAAATGTGCACTATTTTACAAAGTTAGCAAAAATAAATTTCAGCACATACACATATACTATGCAACGCCCCTACAGCTTAGATGGAGCTTATTTGGAGCCTTGTTGACATATTGATTGGTCAAGAATCAATCATACAATGTTGGTGATTTAAAGAAAGAAGCTACAAATGGTAAGATTTCAAACTTTGTCTCACTTATAACACATGCTGAAAATTTCAGCATGTGTAAGTATGGTGGCCGAAATTCTCACATTAAAAGGCTATATTTTATCATCTTGAATTATGTGATTGATTGTGAAAGAAATGGAAGTAATTTGTGTTAAAAAATGAATTGTTTTGATGAATTTAAAAGATTGTTGAAAATGAGATAAAAAGATATTTCATAATTTGGAATTAGAACAAAATGAGAAAAATCCATTGTGAGAGATAGATCTCTCATATATGGGAGATTGTTGGGATATGAATGTTTTGATGAAGCTTAAAAGATGTTTGAAAAATGAATGAAAAGTCGTTTTATACTTGGAAATAAGAAATCAACATCATACCCTGACATAGATCTCTAAACAGAGATCGATGTACATCATACCCTGACATAGATCTCTAAAACAGAGATCGATGTACATCATACCCTGACATAGATCTCTAAAACAGAGATCGATGTACATCATACCCTGACATAGATCGATCGATGTACATCATACCCTGACATAGATCTATCGATGTCATCCAGAATCTTTCTGAAATCATAATGTCCAACATCATACCCTCACATAGATCGATCGATGTACATCATACCCTCACATAGATCGATCGATGTCCCCCAGAATTCAAATTTTATGAACGTTGGAACAAAATCCAAGGGAGATTCATGGTGTTTTATCTTTCCAATCTTGCTCAAATTTCTTGTGGACTTTACTCTAACATAATACATGCTTCCTTGACTATTGTATACATGTCTAAGATTCTCTAGGGTGGATATTCAAGATCAAATCACTCCATAGGGTGGCTAAAGACTATTTGGACATTTTCTTGACATTTTTAAAGATGACGACTTGGTGGAGAGCCTCAAAAACGTGGTGAACTTAATCTATAAATAGAAGAGGCTTGGATGAAGCAATTACACACTTTCACCATCATCAAGCTTCATTCTTCATTGTTGTATATTTCTCTCATATGTGTAAAAGTGCTTAAAGCTTGTTAAGCCTTTCTTTGTTCTTCATTGTTGTATATTTCTCTCATATGTGTAAAAGTGCTTAAAGCTTGTTAAGCCTTTCTTTGTTCTTCATTGTTGTATATTGAGAGATATGTAGTCTAACACAAGAGGAACCATAAACATTTGATCTCTTGCTTGTGTTTAGACTAGAAAGAAAGTGTGATCCATACTACTTCATTCAACCTACTGTGAGAAAGTTCTTGAGAGAACTTTGTTGAAGTTGTGAGGAAGCAAGAACTTGTTGTTGCTTATAGTTGTTGTTGTTGAGGTTGCACAAAGTGTATGTGCAACAAGTTGCTGCTGCTGTTGTTGGTATTGCACAAATTGGTTGTGTAATAACTTGCTGCTGTTGTAGTTGTTGCTTGCACTAGAGTTAGTGTAAGTGTTGCTGTTGTTGTTCTTGTTCCTTATCAAAGGTAATAAGAAAGTTCCTGTTGAAAATCCACTTTGAAAGCAAAGTGGTAGTGGAGTAGAATCATTTAGGATTCGAACCGCTCTAACTCTTGTGTCTTCAATCATTATATCTCATCTCCTTCTTTATTGATTTTGAGTGCCTCTTTTTGTATTGAGCTAAACCGAGAAAATTCCACAAAATTGCCCAACACTTTATTCACCCCCCTCTAGAGTGTTCATCACGGACCTTACAATTG
Source organism: Eustoma russellianum (assembly GCA_036186865.1). Taxonomy (NCBI): domain Eukaryota; kingdom Viridiplantae; phylum Streptophyta; class Magnoliopsida; order Gentianales; family Gentianaceae; genus Eustoma; species Eustoma russellianum. The sequence goes on along the minus strand of AP025046.1, from coordinate 33,074,225 downwards.
GTATCAGAGCCTAACCTTGATTGCTTGGCCAAATCTTTGCAAGTAGCAAGGTTAAGGATCATTTGAAATTATGGCAATGACAACCTCTACATCATATAGCTCAATTCTCAAACCATCCACTATATTCACAACACCAAACACTAAAGTTCCCCTATTTGATACCCAAAACTATTCTTTATGGAAATATAGGATGAGTTCATATTTGTGTGGATGTGGTTATGACATATGGAGAGCGGTTATAGAGGGAATACCCCCACCAACTAGATTGGACGAAAATGGAAGAGTAGTCATGAAGGAGTTGGATAACTGCAATGATGAAGATAAGAAAAATTTTGAGCTAGAAGGAAAAGCCCTAGAAATCCTCCATCTCTCTCTTTCACACGATGAGCTAATAAAGTTTCAAGGCATCTTCTCTCCACATGAGACATGGAAGAAGCTTGAGGAGTTATCAAACGATGGTCATCAATCAAACAAAGATGAAGATGATCTCAGTGACACAGAATCAATATGCCTCATATCTTTTGAAGATGATAAAGAGGTATCTATTTCAACTTCCTCATTTGATGAATTACAAGATGAATATATCACTTTGCATGAGGAATTTGAAAAACTTGTTTTAAAATACAAGCATGTCAAAAAGGAGCTTAATTTATGCAAATTAGAAAATGAAAATTTGCATGACTCTCTTGTTTTGCTTCATCTAGAGCATGATGTCATCTTAGAGACACATAAATCTTTAGCTCTAGAAACATAGAGATTAAGAATAAATCTGTTAAACTTGAAGAACTTCATAAGGAGACATGTGAGAAGATTGTCCATGAAAAACCTCTTGGTATACAAAAAGTAGTAAATAGAAAATCAGATTTAGGTTTTAAAGCTTCTACTACTTCAAACACGATAAAATTATCAAAGATAAAAGAAGCATCTTTAAGTGATTCACCTAAGGCTAATTTGATACTTCCAAAGGAAGTACTTAAAAATGTCAACAAGATTTCTAAGTCTATGAAGGTAGCTAAACCTTCCAAGCCTAAAAACACACAATCACATCATACACCTACTTGTTTCTTTTGTAACAAAAAGGGTCATGTGGTAAGTGTTTGTAGAGCAAAGAAAAGCTCTAAGTATTATTGGAGGCCTAAAGGCATGAGAACTAACCAAGATGGACCCAACAACAAAATGGTACCTATGGATAGACATTTGTCTTATGTAGGAGTTTGGAATCTATGGAGAATGCAAAGTGAAAGAAATCAAATAGCTCATGGAATTAAAATGTTCAATCCATATATCCACCAAAGAGCACCACTATATCAAGTTCAAGATCAAAGGAGGTGTGGAAGCCCATTTTGGCAATGGGAAAGGCTAGACCCTTGGAGTTTGAAGAGTTTGTAAACTTTCTAACTATTCTTTTAGTCCTATAATATATATAGTAGGGACATGAGCTAAAATTTGATATGTGTTATTTATTTGGGTGATAATAATACTTAAAACTTTTTTAAAATAATAAGATATTTGCAAAAGAAAAGAAAATGTTTTGAGATTTTTGAAAAAAAATGTTTAGCTTACAAAGCTTTATTGTCAAAAACTCATATGCCAAGATTTTGGACTTGATCAATCTCATGGAATAGATGACCTAGATATGTTGGTTACAAAGTTTCTATAAACATTTGAAAGTATCAACCTATCAAAATATTTACAAACCGTGATGGCATATGTCTAAAGCATTGATAAGTAAGGATTTAAGTTTTGTAATAAAGGTACATTCTCTGGACTCTCTAAATGCTTCAATTCTTTATAGGAGCATTATCCATGCTTATGGTATTAAATGAATTCTTTACAACTTGTTTGATTTATGTGAATTGCTTGGGTATTTGAAGCTAATTGATTCCACGTCATTTACTTGGATATGTTTCTTGCTATGAACTATGATGCATGATCATGAGTCTATAAAAAAAACTTGAAAACAAGAATGGCTATAAGATTAATCTATCAAATGAAATAGAATTTGGAAGTTTAAAGGAAATATCAAGATCTTTGTCAACTGAGAAGATGCATTTCACCATGTCTTGGTATCTAAACTTCTAAACAAAATTGGATTGAAGAAAGTAAAACTAAAATATTTCTAGGGATAAGTTTCTCTTGAAGTTCCTCTGTTAGAACACTTCAAAGTGGAAAACTTAAGCATTGATTGATCATCAATATGTTGTAGTTAAGAAATTGTCTTAATATGACTTTCTATGAGTCTTGAAATGATAGAATTCCTACTCTAAAATATTTTACTGTTTTTAGATGTAAAATTTTCAAAATTAACACCAAAGATGATTTAGAGAGACTTGAACTTTAATGAATGATGAACATGTCAAATAAGAGCATGTAGTTGAACAAGTCTTGAAACAACTTGAATATTTCACTTTAGAAAAAAAAATCAATGTAGAACTTGAGGTTTCAAATGTTTAGATGATAAAACTTATTTGAACGTTCATGAGGATCAAAAGCAAAGGAGAAACCTCTACGCTATATGAGTCTTTTAAAGTTTAGAAAATTCAAAACACATGGACTTTGGTAGATCATCTAAGCTTTAGCTTAAAGAAGGAGGAACACTAAATTCAAATGAAGAAGAAACTTTGAACTATGATTTTATCAAGATGTGGATGAAACGTATGTCTTACCTTGCAAGATTAAAGAAGCTTTCTAGGCTATATTTGGCATAGGAAATCAATTATATGTCAAATTGACCATCTTGGAGAACTATATGCAAAAATGAATGTGCATATTTAATTTTTCAATGTTGAAGACCTTGATGAGTCAAATCATGATTCCTTGTATGACATCGACTAAACTCCTATAGTTTGGTGTGAGAGGTCAAGATAACTTTTTAAGAGAAAAACAAGTCATCACATTCTTCATAATATTCTTGTTAATATCCATGTGGGTAATACATTTAGGTCAAATATAGAATTGTTTGTGGAAAATGTGCACAAATCGATGCATGGCAAGTTTGATGAAAGTACAAATGAGAAAAACACACTTGTCCTCTTTGAGTTCCATATTATGCAAACTACGAAATGTATTTGACTCAAACTATGTACAAAAACGTTAGCTTAAATGGAAAGTGAGAGAATTGTGGAAAATGATTATACAGGAAAATGTGATATCAAATAAAACTTTTGTATGTAGCACAACCATCGAGCTTTAAAGATTATGATCATTCAAATTATCTATTTAAAAGGCCATTTATGGACTTAAACACGTGGAGTTTGATATGAGAAATTGAGAAATTTCTTGTTTAAAAATGGTCTTTTAAGAGGAAAAGTTGATACTTACTTGTTTATCAAAGAACAAGGAAGAAGTCATTCATTTGCTCAAATATATGTTGATGACCTTGTGTTTAGTGCTACTAATGATTGCCCTTGTAAGCATTGTACTAAGCTAAAGGAAGAAAAATTTGAGATGAGTATGATGGATGAGATCAACCAACTCTTTTGGGCTTCAAATCAAGCAAACCAATGATGAAGTGTACATCTCTCAAACAAAGTACACCAACGATCCTCTCAAGAAATACAAACTTGAAAACTGAAGGAATGTAAGCATACAAATGAGCACAAGTACAAAGCTTGATAGCCGGTCAAGGTAACAAATTTTAAGAGTATGATTGATAGTTTACTTTGTTTGACTACTAGCTAGCCGGGTATGTTATATACTATGTGCTTATGTGCTAGATTTTAAGATATGATAAAGAAATTGCATCTAGTTGTCTTAAAACGTATTTTTTTAAAAGATTTAAAAGGTACATTGAATGTTGGGGGTTTTTTTGACTTAAGAGAGTATATTGATTCAGACTATGCTAAAAATCTTGTTAGTGAGAAAATTACCTATTTTATGTGATAATACCTCATCTATAAATATATCACAAAATCCGGGTCTTGATAGTAGAACCAATCATACTAGGTTATACATTATTTTATAAGGGATTTTATACAAAAAGAGTTAGTTTGTGTTGAATTTGTCTCCTTACAATTTTAAAATCTCGTTATAAAAAAATCAAAATGAGGAGTAAGAATACTTTACAAGAGACTAAGAAACTTTAAACATAGTGAAGGAGTGTCAAGAAATCCTTCTCAAGGCCAAAGCTCACAGTCCTACTCGACCAAGAAGCGGGACGGTTAGGGCTAGAGGTACAAATTTCGTCAAGACTGAGAAGTTGATAGAATTAAGGAGATGTTTAACCATCTATAACTTCTTATGGATAAAACCTGCAGAATTTAGATCATTAGATGTGCCAGGTAACTTTAAATACATCCCTTCATATGTTTAAGAATCATTTACTGAATGAAAGATGAATGAGAGGACAACCACTCCCTTGAAGTTGTTTAAAATCAAGGATTTTGAGAAAAATGCCGAGTTGATGCTAGTCTTAGATTGGATAGATGTTCAAAAATAGAGACCTCTTTGGAATGAGAAGTAGATGAACAAAATGTCTAGGCTGTACATTAGACTATTTTATGCACACTTGTAGGTGGAATACTTGAATACTTTTCCCTATCCAATGCTCAATGTGATTCATGGTACACACCTAGAATGAAATATTAGGATTATAAATAATTTGCTTGTGGCTCCTAATGAAGGGTTATATAAGATTTGATATATGAAAATGGGATGGGGCAAGATGAAAGGTCGATGAAGACCAAGTTAAAAGCTTCTTAGTTTTCCATCCTACCAAGAACAAAAACAATATGTCATTAATATATTGAGTGTTGACTGTGGGAGTCATATTTTGTGTAACTAGAAAATCCTATAAGCTTCCTAGTAACTTTGACTTCTACATATCTCATCGCCTTGCCAACAAGAAATTTTTTGAACTTTGTGGAGTTATTCATGGCAAATATAATAAAAGCAACCACTAAGTCATACAATACCATTCTTATCGCAACATCATCTACTTCATGTTAAAGAAATCTGATATAATGATGGATTTAGAAACTTGAATGATCATATGATTTCTTTTCATCTCCTTTATATGATCTTTTCATTTTGCCTTATTGTCCTTGAAAAAAAGGGGGGAAGAAAAATATACGGATATATAGAGTATATAATGAATAGTGTATATATAAGACGTGTGATGCAATATGGTATTAATATAAGGTGATATGTATTTTAAGGTTAATAGGTATGTACAAAAATGAGTATAGCATATGTTGAGGGGGAGCCTGAATACTTTGAATAAGAGGAAATGCAATAAATTTTTTGCTTTGTCTTATAGAATTTTGATGATTACAAAAAGGGGGAGAATACGCATGTCGGTACATTAATACGCATGTTGGTACATTAATACATATGTTGGTACATTGGCATATTTGTATATGTGGCTTGATATATGACTCATGTATGTAGCTTGTGTATGAGACTTGATATACGGTATATGGGACAAAATGGTATATGTACATTAATACGCATGTTGGGACATTAATACGTATGTTGGTACATTGGCATATTTGTATATGTGGCTTGATATATGACTCATGTATGTAGCTTGTGTATGAGACTTGATATACGGTATATGGGACAAAATGATATATGCTTAGGCATGCTTGCTTGGATAAGCTTGTGTTTAAACATGCTCTTCGATATGATGGATGATTGTGTAGAAATAAAGGTTTGGGTATGCTTGCTTGATGGATATGCATGTGATAAACATGATATGCTTGCTTGCTTGATGGATATAGTATGCTTACTTGATGTGCTTATTTGGTATGTTATGGTGAAGCTTGACTTGATATATGCTTTGATGCATGGTTTGGTTGAGAGGAAGTTTTGAAAAGTTTTTCATCACACCTATTGGTTTTGGGAGAATTATCTATTGAGGGGGAGCATTTTGATATTGTGATCATACTTATTGATTTTGAGAAAACTACATGTTGAGGGAGAGTTTTTGATGTGTTCATATGATGAGGGAGCATGGACTAAGGAGGAGCTGTAAAATATCAAGTTTAGATGTAAATTAATCAAGCAAAAATATCTTTTGAGTCATGGTTTTGAAATCATCAAAAAGGTGGAGATTGTTGAAAAATGAATTGTTTTGATGAATTTAAAAGATTGTTGAAAATGAGATAAAAAGATATTTCATAATTTGGAATTAGAACAAAATGAGAAAAATCCATTATGAGAGATAGATCTCTCATATATGGGGAGATTGTTGGGATATGGATGTTTTGATGAAGCTTAAAAGATGTTTGAAAAAGGAATGAAAAGTCGTTTTATACTTGGAAATAAGAAATCAACATCATACCCTGACATAGATCTCTAAACAGAGATCGATGTACATCATACCCTGACATAGATCTCTAAAATAGAGATCGATGTACATCATACCCTGACATAGATCTCTAAAACAGAGATCGATGTACATCATACCCTGACATAGATCGATCGATGTACATCATACCCTGACATAGATCGATCGATGTCATCCAGAATCTTTCTGAAATCATACTGTCCAACATCATACCCTCACATAGATCGATCGATGTACATCATACCCTCATATAGATCGATTGATGTCTCCTAGAATTCAAATTTTATGAACGTTGGAACAAAATCCAAAGGAGATTCATGGTGTTTTCTCTTTCCAATCTTGCTCAAATTTCTTGTGGACTTTACTCTAACATAATACATGCTTCCTTGACTATTGTATACATGTCTAAGATTCTCTAGGGTGGCTATTCAAGATCAAATCACTCCATAGGGTGGCTAAAGACTATTTGGACATTTTCTTGACATTTTTAAAGATGAAGACTTGGTGGAGAGCCTCAAAAACGTGGTGAACTTAATCTATAAATAGAAGAGGCTTGGATGAAGCAATTACACACACACTTTCACCATCATCAAGCTTCATTCTTCAATGTTGTATATTTCTCTCATATGTGTAAAAGTGCTTAAAGCTTGTTAAGTCTTTCTTTGTTCTTCATTGTTGTATATTTCTCTCATATGTGTAAAAGTGCTTAAAGCTTGTTAAGCCTTTCTTTGTTCTTCATTGTTGTATATTGAGAGATAGGTAGTCTAACACAAGAGGAACCATAAACATTTGATCTCTTGCTTGTGTTTAGACTAGAAAGAAAGTGTGATCCCTACTACTTCATTCAACCTACTGTGAGAAAGTTCTTGAGAGAACTTTGTTGAAGTTGTGAGGAAGCAAGAACTTGTTCTTGCTTATAGTTGTTGTTGTTGAGGTTGCACAAAGTGTATGTGCAACAAGTTGCTGCTGCTGTTGTTGGTATTGCACAAATTGGTTGTGCAATAAGTTGCTGCTGTTGTAGTTGTTGCTTGTACTAGAGTTAGTGTAAGTGTTTCTGTTGTTGTTCTTGTTCCTTATCAAAGGTAATAAGAAAGTTGCTGTTGAAAATCCACTTTGAAAGCAAAGTGGTAGTGGAGTAGAATCATTTAGGATTCGAACCACTCTAAATCTTGTGTCTTAAATCATTATCTCTCATCTCCTTCTTTATTGATTTTGAGTGCCTCTTTTTGTATTGAGCTAAACGGAGAAAATTCCGCAAAATTGTCCAACACTCTATTCACCCCCTTCTAGAGTGTTCATCACGGACCTTACAATTTTAATATTTTTTATATTCATAAAGTGTGACATTTTATATATCACACATGCTGAAAATTTTTCAGCATGTGTAGTATGTACTATAGCCGAAAATGAGGCCAAGTGAGAGACCAAATTTCATTTCCAAGTTGATCAAGATAATTACCATCAATTGGTGATTTATTTTAAAAAGAAGATTCAAAGAAAAATGGTAATATTTTGAACTTTATCTCCATGTGTCACATGCTGAAAATTCAGCATGGTATATGTTCATAATGGGCAATTTCTTGCTTGGTTGGGAAGGAATTTTGTCTTGCAAAATTTATGTGACAATCTTGAGCTTTATGGAAATTATTTTGTGATTGATATTGGCACATGTTTTAAGTGTTATTCTCAGATTTTTTTCAAGTCATCAATGATGACAACATCCAACCAATCATGAAGTGCCAAGTAAGCAAAGCTTAAATGATCATCCAATGAGAAGGTGTCAAGTAAGCAAGACCATGTCACAATGATGTCTTACATTCTCCCAAGGACTTAGAAGATAATTTTCAAGAGGGGTATAGCACAATAGGGGACGGCCACTCAAGCTTAAAAGGAAAGAAGTTGAGCAAAAACAAGACAAGCACAAGCATTGCAAAAGAAAAGATCAAAAACGCCTAAGCCTCTTCTTCTACATTCTCCTTTTTTCTTTCTTCTTGAAAGCCTATTGTATTCATATTTTTCAATCTTGAATAGGCTTGATATAGACCACCACATATTCCATATCATTGTAAAAGATTGATCAAGGTGTGATCAATCTTCATTCTTGCGAGGTGGTGGTGTTCGTGCGTATTGTATTCAACGTACAAGGTTTGTAAAGGGTTGGAGTTAGTGTGTAACTCCATCAACCCTGTGGTAAGGTGTATTGCGTGTGTGTGACTAGTGTGAACCAAGAAAGGTGTTCCTAGAAGACTGGAGTAGGTTGTTTATAGCCGAACCAGTATAAAATTCTTGGTGCCATTTACTTTCAGCATTTACTTTCTGTTACTGCTCAATTTACTCTTTTTGTTGGTATTCATAAAAATAGTAAAAGACTTTTAAAAATCACAAAAATTTCCAGAAACATAGCCACACGTTCTAGGGTTAATTTGGCACAAGTTTCAACCCTTTTGGATAAGTATAAGTCGATCAAACATCAAAAGTTCTGAGACTGGTGCAGTCTGATTTTCAGATTTGCAAAGGTTGAGACTTTGATTGTAATTGACCTACTTCCAAAAATAATTTTTCAAAACAGTTTCAACCCACTTAAATATAGTATATAAAAAGTTAGTGGTTAAATTTTCAGAGCATTTAGACTTACACACAAATAGGAATAAATTTTTCAAAACCGTCTACCGTTTCTGGCAGATTCGCACAATCTGATCATCAACGGTTTTTGAAGGGGTTAAAGGTTGAATTTTAATTTGAAATTTTTAGGGGACCCTCATAACATCTGAGGCTAAGTTCTCTCAAAATTTCAGAATTTTTGGAGACCTATAACCTGGTTTTAAAATCGTTTTAAAACTGGTCCTGAAAACAGAATTTGTTTTCAGAAGTTGAGTTGTTTAGTTTTAAACAAATTTTAAAAACCACACTTTCCGCACCACCTATTCAACCCCCCCTTCTAGTGGAGCCTTGCAGATCCTACAGTTTGTGGCGATTCCACTCTTGGGCTTTGCTATGTTGCGCACAGTTGTATTCCTACATTGGCTTAGAGTTATAGAGGCATGAATGCATCAACTTATAATGCCTTGTGGAGTTTTGTCAATTTGGTGTCCATGTATTCAAATCCTTGTTTTCATGTTTCTTCTCCTAATAACCCTCCGTTTGCTGATTATGTGGTTTTCTAATGGGTCCTTTCACTTTTTTATCACTTCAATTGCAGACTACTCTTCTTTTCACTTTTTCCATCGCTGTCAGTCTTCTTGTTCCAACTGGCTCCTAGTTGCTACTGCACTTGGTTTTTTCTTCTCCTACTCCTCTAACCTTCTGCACAGTACAATCATGCTACCACAGAGACACAGCTGATGTTTGCCTCTGCATATTTTAGTACTTTTTGGCTTCAGAATTTTTGATGGCTACATACAGTATTATATTGAGGCATGGAATAGTCTGATGTACCTAATTTTGTTAGTTTAAGTGGTTGTGCTTGGTAATTTTCCCTCTTTAGACTATAAGGATTCTTGTATTTTGAAATTTGACTAACTTATTCCATCAATTTGGGCTTACTCATTGTAAATTGCCTCTTTCATGCCTATATATGAAAATTTCTAACTTACAAAAAATAATCCAAATGGGATATCCATAAACACATATTTCTGTAGGTCCCCATTTAGCAAAATCAATAAGTTTGCGTAAAATATTTTTACTACTAATCTTTCTTTAAATCTATTTACTGTCCCATCTTTGTCATACCTTATGGCAAACATTCATCTATAATCTATTGGTTTGATCACTTTAATACTAAGTACAAGATCTCAAAGTTCAGTTTTTACTAGTGCTTCTGGTTTTTCATAGATAGCAGATCTCTAATGTGATAGTCTAAGTGCTTCTTGTATAGTTCTAGGTATAATATGATTATCCAAAGAACTAGCAAAGGATTTAAAGTGTGGATTGAACTCTATATATGACAAATAATTGTATAGAGAATGTTTAGAACATTCCCTTACACTCTTTCTAAGTACAATAGATCTATTGTCTATAGGAGTCTCTAGCTTAGAAAAAAGATTCTATCTCTGTGGTTTGCTGGACATTATGATGTGCATGTGTGTTTTGCATCGTATAAACTCTAGTTATGGGTATATTTAACCTTGGGAGTGTTTCAATGTTACATATACCTTCTAGAGGTAATTCTTGTTTCCTTTATCTGAGTATCATTGTCTAAAGTTGTTTACTACACTATGTCAATTATGCTCCAAAAACTATTTTGCTCCCGTGCAACATTGTCTAAACTAGGGTCTTTTGGGTAAAAAACATGTTCTTCATCAAATGTGATAGATAAAGTAACACACATTTCTGTGTAATAAGACAATAGCATTTGTAACCTTTTTGAGTATATGAATAACCAATAAAAATACACTTAGTTGATCTGCAATTTGCTTTACTCCTAAGATGAGACTGTATATGAACATATGCAATGTATCCAGATAGTTTGGACGGTAAAATAGAAAGTAAGTTAGCATTAGAAAGTATTGTGATAAAGCTTGTTTAGGATTTATGTAAGACAACATCCTAGATGACATTCTATTAATCAGATAAGTAGCTATGAGAATAGCTTCCCCCAGTAAAATTTAGGTACAATTATTGAAAACATAAGTGTCCTAGTAAATTTTAACAAATTTATATTCTTTCTCTCAGCTATTCTATTTTGTTGTGGTGTATATATACAAGGGGTTTGATGATATATTCCAGTTTCATTCATAAAGTCTTTAACTGATTTATCTAGATACTTTATCCAATTATCATACTTTAGAGGCTCAATTGTAACTCCAAATTAATTTCTAACTAAACTGATAGTTTTTGAAAATTTACCCTACTTCTGATCTATGTTTCGTTAAATATAACTATGTTACTCTTATGTGATCATACACAAAGGTAACAAATCATCTTTTTTCATTAATATTAGTAACTCTAGAAGGTCTCGAAATATCAGAATGCACTAGATGAAATGGTTGAGTTGATCTATACACTTAAGCAGGATAGCTAGTTTTTTGATGCGAACGAAAAGCACGTGATCCACTCTTCACCTCAACGTCCTCCTCAACAAAGGTTTAGGCACAAAGAAGATCCCTTCCCCTTGCTTCATTTGTGTTGGATTCGGCTGATTCAAGCATTCCTCCGCCTTGGAATGATTGTTGATCAGGCAAGCCTACGAGACCCTCTTGGACAGCACTCCTAAACATTGGAAAAAACCCTCAAATATGTTCATCTTTGAAGGTTATTAGGCCTGATTTTTAATTCAAAATCAAGAAAAACAAAGGCATGTTCATAAAGAACAAAAACCGAAATTCTATTGAAGAAATCATCAAAATCGTAAAACTCCCTTTGTGAGATCACAAGCCTACATTCCATTTTGGACCTCTCTTTGGCTTGGAATTTCCATGTACCTAATTTCCTACAAAGCAAACATAAGGAAGCAAGGATCCCAAGAAAACAAGACATACATTTGTTTATTTTATTGAAAGACGCATATATGCATGAAAAGTGATGCATGGAATGCAACCTAAGACTAAGACAAACTTTGTCTTGTATTTTGCACACCTTGGACCGCATCATTCCCTCCTTCCTAGAAAAGATTCGTCCCGAATCTTAGCATGTATGTCATGCGGGAGAAAGATCCTCAATAATGCAACAAAGATACAAGACTCACATGTATGCACACTTTCATCCTAAGATGTTTAGGGCGCATGAGTAATGCAATGACAAAACATGTTCTTAGCAACTCATAAAAGCTGATTTGGTCATGCATCGACAATAAGTAAGTCCTCGTCCTCACATGTTTTGGATGCATTAGGATCCGATTTTTAAATTTTAGTTGATAATACGCATCATCAAATCCTATAGGGTGTGCATGACAAGAGGTGTTCAACAGAGGTTTCTTTGTAGTGTTTTTAGGATGTATAACCAATAAAAGCTCATAGTTATCATGCATTTGATCCTCACATAAGGTCAGCACATTAATGTCAGATGATGTATCATGATGTGGTGACAAAAATAGCGTGTTTGGAGTTGTGATATTCATGTCGCCATTATTGTCATTGGCGGTCCTTAAAACTTCCAACTCCAGTGAATTTAAACTATCATGCTCACCAAAGCACAAATCAACACTAACATCCAGATTATTATCCTCAAAATCAGTCTGCAACGTAACGTCAAGTGGAATTCCATATTCATACTCATGTAGATCGGAATTTTCATGGGATGGAATGTCACTATCAAAACACTCAAACAAAGGATTATTATAGACAACCCATTCATGCTTCTCAACATTATCATGTTTGTCACCTAAGACATCATTATTCTCACTTGAAATGTCACTCCAATCATCTTGTAAATCAGCATGTAAATCAAGCAAATCATGTGAATCATGCGAAGCACAAACAACCTTAGATTCATGCTCATCACTATCAGTATGCAAGTCAGTCTCATGCATATGAACACTATGAACATCGACAAGTCTCCTGAGACCTTGCAATTTGTTAAGGAGGTCTAATCTGTGTACCTTTTGTTCTTCTACTTCTAAAAGGATTTCAAAGTTGCGTTCTTTTTGTGCTAGAAATTTCTTACGGATGTCAGCATTACGTTCTAAGATCTTCACACAATCGTGTTCATTCAACACATCAACTTTATTATCATGAATGACATGTTTATCAATTGAAATTTCAGAATCATCATCATAAGAATCATGCTCAATACCAACACTAAAATCCTGCGGATAATATGCAATTTCGTAATAAGCTTGATTGAAGCCTTTTACCATTACGTGATAGAGGTCTCTAATGTCATCTTCCATGGAATCCATGAGTAACTTGAAATTAATCGAGCAACAAAGAAAGGAAAAATAACACAAAGACGAAAGAGATTTCGTTACGTTAGTGGGAAAAGAAACAAAATACGGGCACTCTTCTTTCTTTAATCTCCACTCTCTTACCACTTTGCTTCTTGGACAACTTGAAGTTAATAAGATTCAAAGTAATCAATTAAAAAAATGTTTTGCCAATGCTTCTCCAAATCACAACGATCTCCACTTGTTTCTTCCGTTTGCTTTCAAGTTGCACCAAATAGTATCAAAATAGAATCAAGCGAAATGGACACAAACTTGAACTTTCTACTAAGATTCAAAGAAAATAAGCAACCAAAATTGATGTATAAGGCTGAACCAAAGATGAACTAAGGGTTGCCATGGACAATCTTCAGTTAATTTTGATTCTATGCACTTATTATCCACAAAAGGATTCAAGTGATGCAATAATCAAGTATCCAAGTGTATGATTGGTTCAAGATGTTCAGGATATGGATAATAGGTATGGCGTGGTTATGTATGAAAGATGACGCCAAGTTTGTCCAAAGGATTTTCAAACAATTGCACAACTGCTTTTCCTCTTTTCTATTCACTTTTTTCTTTTGTTTTCCTTTCCCTTCTTGCTGTTTTGATGTCAGCAAGTTCATATTCTTCTCTTTTTTTGTTCAAGGCAAGAGAACGTAACTTCTCTTCTTTTGTCTAAACGTTGTTTTTTTTGACAAAACCTGGCAAGGAGCTTTCGATTTCAGCCAAGATAATCTCAACTATGCAATATTATGCAAGGTGAATGTGAATGGGGATGAATCTCGGTTAGGGTTTAGTGGGTATACCGAGATTAGGATTTTGAAGAATCAGGGTTTTGAGTGGTAGGTTTTCATCTTTTGTGTTTGTTGTGGAAATGGTTTTCACACGCATGATCAGCAAGATTGAAGCATGAAATCAACCACAATATGAATCACAAGATGCATACAATCATCATCAACTAAAATCTTCGGTAGCAACAAGATGATTTAAAACCGAGGTAGCTTTATAGGCTGATGGTTGTAACGTTTAAAAGAAAGTTGAATAGGGCCTAAATGCGATAAACCCTGACTTGTTCAAGTTTGAACGACTCAAATCAGATGTGACGCCAAGAAGAGATGACACTTGAATGAAGAAAAGCAAAATGCAGCAAAATGCAGCAAAATGCAAAGACTCAAAACAATGGTTTGGACGTTTTTTTGTTTGAAATGCAAAAGACGCATAGAATTAGGGGTAGAAGAAGGACTCAACTGAACTTGAAATGACTAGACTCAAACGAAAAGGAAATGATAGATGGTGGAATAGAGTAACCTGTCTCTGATACCAATTTGATGCATGCAAAAAGCACGTGATCCAATCTTCACCTCAACGTCCTCCTCAACAAAGGTTCAGGCACAAAGAAGATCCTTTCCCCTTGGTTCTTTTGTGTTGGATTCGGCTGATTCAAGCATTCCTCCTCCTTGGAATGGTTGTTGATCAGGCAAGCCTACGAGACCCTCTTGGACAGCACTCCTAAACATTGGAAAACACCCTCAAATATGCTCATCTTTGAAGGTTATTAGGCTTGATTTTTAATGCAAAATCAAGAAAAACAAAGGCATGTTTATAAAGAACAAAAACCGAAATTCTATTAAAGAAATCATTAAAATGTAAAACTCCCTTTGTGAGACACACACGCCTACATTCCATTTTGGACCTCTCTTTGGCTTGGAACTTCCATGTATCTAATTTCCTACAAAGCAAAAGAAAACAAGACATACATTTGTTTATTTTATTGAAAGACGCCTATATGCATTAAAAGTGATGCATGGAATGCAACCTAAGACTAAGACAAACTTTGTCTTGTATTTTGCACACCTTGGACCGCATCATTTTTGTATGTTTTATTAACTAACAAACTTCATAGTAGACATCCTTAGGATCAAATTTATAAATATCTCTTTCGTTAGCCTTTTCAAGTACAAAATATAGGATGTCACAATCTTCGAAACCTGGCCACCAAAGGACTTCACATTATTACATGAATAAACTTTATATATTTTATCTTCTTCTCTTAGTTGTTCTTGTTCTTTGACTTGTAAGATGAAAAGTCCATTTAGTTTTTTTCGTACGGTCAATCATCTTCCACATAGTTCTATCCTAAAAACAACACTCATAAGATGAGAACCATGCAAAAAAGTTATTTGCCTGTGTTATCTTCCTCACTAATATCAAATTAAAACTTTGGCAGGATACATGCATTATATCATATAGAAAGAATCTATCAGTTAGCTTAACTGCTCCTTTTCCAATTACTTGTATACATAATCCATTTGCTATCTTAGCAGACTCAGGAGCAGAAAAAGATTCATAGCAAAGTAGATGAATTTTATTATTTGTCATGTGATATGATGTTCGTGAATCAATGATCCAAGAGTAAAAGTTAGAGTTTGATGTGTTACCTCATAGTATCCTCTATTGGTCTTTGATGTACTACAGGTGGTTGTTGATTCAGCATGTGAAGAAGAGTTTCTATTGACTCTGAGTATGTAATGTTAATTCCCATGTGTTGATCCAGAGTTACTATAACTGCTTACTGAATTGGCAACATGAGTTTTTGTAGGTCGCTATGAGTTTTTGGTTGTTTGTGGTGGTTTTTTCTCTCTTAGCTTCTTATGTGCATTCATCAATTAATTGCCCTGCTATTTACAGTATCTACAAAAGGCTTTAGTGTTATCATTTTGACCAGGTTTCCCTATTCTCTTAGTAGCAAGAGAAAAATCTTGATTATCAATATGAGTAGTTGTCTGGAGTCCAGACATGTTAGTAGCAGCAACACCTATATCAGTTATAAGCGCTGACACTTCAGTTGACAAGGTAGGTAAAGTCATCATTATAAGTTTTATTCTACGCTCTTTTGGTCTAACCTTAGAAAATGCAGTTTTGAGACAAGGCAAAGCTTTTGTACCAAGAATTCTACTTCTTAGACCAATAAAATTCTTATGTAATCCAGTAAGAAATCTAAAAACTTGTTTAGTTTCTGTAATGTTCTTGCAAAGCTGATCACCAGCTTGACAAATCTATTATGTATTTTGATATATCAATTTGTTGTCAAAATTCTAGTCAGTTGTGTATAATATCTCCTTGAAATTGTGCTTCAAGTTCATATAATTTAGCTGTATTATTCTTATTGGAATACATCTCTTTTGCAGCTGACCACATCTCAGCTGCAACTGCATAAAGTATAAAATTGTCACTTATGTCAGGTAACATTGATCCAATCATCCAAGATATAATCATTACTGTTTTCAGATTTCCAGACTCTAAATTTTGGATATGTGGCTGTGGAATGACAATACAATATCTCCAAAGAGATAGTCTTCATTCCATGTACCAGTGATGAACATGATGCTCTAGACTATGAAAGGTGATTATTACCAGTAAGCTTATGATTTGCAATCATAATAGGAGTTCCATCAAAAGAAGACGTAGAAGAAGCATTAAAGCCTGCTCCTGAATGTTGTTCAAGAGTGGATGTTTTTTTATGTTTCACTGATTTCATCACCAGAAAATGTAACCGTGATTTAAAATACAAAATTTTATAAAGATTGCTTTGATACCATATAGAAAGGATTGAAAAGTTAAAAAAAAAAATTCATATTAGTATGAAGTTCAAATATGGAGCCTCTTATATAGAGGCTTTGTACGATGGCCTCCAACGGCTAGAAAACTAAATCAGCTATAAGTTGCAAAAGGTTGATTCCTATCTAACAGCTATAATTTGATTAGATGACTGAAATAGTGGTTCATGCATGTGTGCATTCTATGTTTGAATGTTGTTATTGTTGTTGATAGACCAAAAGAGGGAATGACGACAAAGGATATGAGTCATAGTACACTAGAAAAAAGGGTTATATATGTATATACACGCACACACATATAAATGTATATATATGTGCATATGTGTATATAAGGATGTGCGTGTGTATGTGTACATATATGTTTGCGTGCGTAATTTTTGTAAATTAATTGTGTGTATGCAATGTTTTTTGTTGATCAGATGAATTTTATTGGATTAGAAACAACTTGTATTTCTATGTGAGTGCACGCTTATATATTTACACACACATACATATACATACACATATTGATGCGTGTTTAAATGCAAAGGATTGGATCTTTTCCTTTTATTCTAACATTTCCACCAAGATTCCGTGTCAATTTTCAAGACTTGCTCAAACCTTAAAACCGTGTGCAATCTTTTTGGATATGAGAAAAGGTTCCTCCAAGAGCAGCTTGGACGTGTTCAATAATAGAAATCCACTCTTTAGAAGTGACTTGAATTGGCTGAACTCGAGTTCGCCACAAACGTGTGCTCGATATGTTGATAAGAATTCTAAACCTTGACCAGTGATCAAGAAACACGAGACTCCTCTTACAAAAACAGCACTTGGCAAAAATTTTATCAAATATTATTCAGATCTGGTTGTAATTCACAGCATACAAGTGTTTAAATAGGGAAACGACCTAAACAAAAACCTAAGTTATATAAGAACTTACAAGAATCATAGCTAAACTCAACTTCATGGAACTTGCCCAACTTTCCGTGTGCAATATCAGTCTTGTAAAAGTCAAATTTGTCGATTATTTCCTCTTGAGAATCGTATCCACATATGTCTAGTTTCCATAGAATTTTGAATCACCACAATACGACGATGAATGAGTGAACTATGGCCAAAAAACCAAGCTGGGGTCATCACGTGAATTCCCTACTTTTTAGGCATGTTCCATGTTTAGAAAGTCTATCTTCCCATCATCTAAAAAATGTTTTTAGAGAGCCAACACATTCCAACAACATCTAAAGGACTTTACACCGGAATGAATAACATTTATAAGCCATTTTGGCCAAAGTTAAGGTATTGCAAAACACCAAAGACGTTCTTCCTCTCACTCTATCCTGTTACACATCCTCTTTATGCAGTTACACTCCTTTGACCTCACCATTCCCTCTCCGTTCGGAAGGATTCGTCCTCAAAGTAAGATTTGTATTAGGAGAAGGGACTTTAACCACTACAAACAATTTAGACTAACATGAATCATTCCATTTCCACCTTGATCAAATATCAAAATAATAAAGCATATATATAGTGAAGATGAATAAAACTAAATCTTATTAGAACAACTTCCCTTTCTTTCAATGTTTTGATAAATCTGTATCCCTTCTTCTTTAACTTATTTGAATACTGCAATAGAACCTGTATCGAGTCCTTGCAATACACAAAAGATAACAATGCATAGCATGACCCTAAGCGCATCATATGTTCACATCGAAGACTTCCAACAGCATAATTAGGCAAATTTTGTTCATGACTAAGTAACTCAAATGACTCTTGGTTATCAGGTAAAATTTTAGTCTCGATTTCAGCTTCACTTCTACCATTCTCATGCAGAATCGGATCATCAGCATGCTTTGGAACATCAACGTTTCACACAAAGCTTAATCATTCATGTGCAATTTGGTTTCATCCTCCTGCGACACTCTTTCATCGTGTTCATGCATATCAAGAACAACAGAGGCAAATCACGGAAATCATGCAATTTAAGATTCAATTTACTCTCCTCTTTTTCATTCAATTCAAGCTCATTCTCATTCATTTCAACATCCACATTTTCATGTAAAACTCAGAATCATCATGCAAACTAATTTTCAAATTCATGCACTTTATTATTCGCACACAAAGATCGTTTTGTCGGATTGGAATTTTCATTTGTGGCAGGCTGTACTTGTGCCAAATGTTTTGCCTCTTTCCAGATTCTATTCTCGCTTGTTCTTTGGCCCATGATTCAATTTTCTTACTTTCTTGTTTCATTGAATCAAGGAAATGTTTTTCAGCCTCATTTTCCTCCTTAGATTCACGACGTTTGGCCATCCTACGTTGATCCTCAAAAACCTTATACGGAGGCAAAGTGTGCAATTTAGACAATGTGTTGTTCAACCTTAACGTGTATATAATAAGAAAACCATCATAAGTAACTCTCTTATCATGTTACCATGTTCTTCCTAATAAAATGTGACTAGCGTGCATGAGAATATTATCACATGAAACTTCATCTTTATAGTTGCCAATAGAGAAAGGTACCAAAACTTGTTTTCTAAAATTAACTTTACTACAGTCATTGAGCCATTGCAACTTATAAGGATGTGAGTGATTCACTACTAACTATACACTAGCAACATTTGCACAAGATCCAGTTTATATAATCATGATGCAGATCACCTTATCACTAATCATACAATAGATATGAAAGATATTCTCACGAAGTTGTTCATGCTCATCCATTTTAACTTGTGAATTAAAGTGTGGCCTAACAACAAGGAATTCTTGATATGTCTTTTCTTCCTCACTAATCATGCATTCCTCTTCTTCTAAATTCTCATCTAGGTTACCTTCTTCGTCCTCATTTTCATGTTTATAATAATAGTTTCCACAATCAGCAATTAGCATGACATGTTTATTTGGATATTATGGTGAAATACGGCCTAAACCTTGACAGCAGAAACACTAAATATCTCTACTCCTACTTTGAGAATTATAAGATATACCTTTTTGTGGGGCTTTCTCATCAATCTTACCCTTACTCTTATCCATGGTTAGGGCTTTTTGTGGTGGTGGAATGTTGTTGGTTTGCGGCCGAATGTAGCTCTCTTGTGTGGTGCTCTTTTGAAATTTTTTTAACGACTGCTTGTGTTGGCCAAGTGTACCACCTCCTAACTTTCTTTCAATCTTCTCCGCCATGTGCATCGTAAAATCCATATCAGCATATGGATGAAGTTCCGCAAGGTCGGCTATCCCTTGGTTCAAACCTCCAAAAAATCACGCCATAGTAGCTTCACTTTCTTGCACATCAGCCCCAATCATCAATAGCACCAACTCCTTATAATACTTATCAACACTCCTCGCCCCTGTGTAAGGTATTACAATGTTTGGAATAAGCATCTTTCGCAATTTTGTGGTATAAAACAACACCTAATTGCCGTTTTCATTTCCTCTCAATTGGTGATCCTGCCCTCCTTAGTTCTTTGGCTCACATGTAGTTGATCCCACCAAACAAGTAATAACCTACAAACTCTATGGCTACAAAGTGTACTTTGTTTAGTTCTCAATACAAATTATAATAAGTGTATTCGAGATCTACCTTTCTTTCTTACTCTAAGTAGGCTTTGGGGTCACTCTTGCCGTGGAATGGAGAAATCTTCAGTTTGATTTTATTGGTTTTTCGGTTTGGGCCGTGGGCAGCTTGATTGCGTCTTGGTGAATTAATCTCCTTATCAAGTAAGTCTGCAATGTGGTGTTGCTTGAAGTCTTCTTTTCTTTCCACCATGTAGGACCTGTATAGTACCACTAGAAGGGATGGAGGTTGAATAGTAGGTGCGGAAAATTTGGTTTTTAAAATAATTTTGACCCAAAAACCTAACTTCTGAAAACAGTTTCTGTTTTTAGATCCTGATTTAAAATGTTTGAAAGACCTGGTTACTGACCTTCAAAAATTCTGACATTTGAAGAGATTCTACTCTCAGATGTTTTGAGTATCTCTTAAAAATTTCAGATTGAAATTCAACCTCTAACCCTTTGAAAACATGTTTGTGGTCAGATTGCGCGAATCTGCCAGAAAGAGTACTCCAATTTGAAAATTTTATTCCGATTAATTCGTAACTTCAAATGGTCTGAAAATTTAATGACAAACCCCTTAAATTATTTATTTCAATGGGTTGAAACAGTTTTGAAAAATTCTTTTGATAAGTATATCAAATACGTTGATGTTCTCAACCTTTGCAAGTCTAAAAATCAGATTGCACTAGTCTCAGAACTATTAACGTTTGATTGACTTATACTTATCCAAATAGGTTTAAACTTGCGCCAAATAAAACTTAAGAAGTGTGGCAATGTTTCTGAAAAATTTTACGATTTTTGAAATGCAATTGGTATTTTTACATTTGAAATGAAAACGATGCAAAGTGCTGGAAAATGAAAGTAAAGTGCTGAAAGTAATAACGCCGAGAATTTTATACTGGTTCGGTTAACACAACCTACTCCAGTATTTGAGGACGCCTTTCTCGGTTATCACTAAACACAAAATAACACCTTACCACAAAGAGTTGCTGGAGTTACACACCAAGTCCAGCCCTTTACACACAATATTCAATCACACCGATCACAAACACCACCACCAAACGGATGAAGGTTTGATCACACCTTGATCAATCTTTTTACAAAAATTTGAACGTGTATGGTGGTATAATCAAAGCCTATTCAATATGTTGAATATAAGAACAATAGGCTTGAGAGAAGAAGAAGAAGAAAGAAAATGTAGAAGAAGAGAATAGTAGAGCCTTTTGCACTTGAGAATTGATTGAATTGCTTTGCACTACTTTTTATTCTTTTTATGTTGTGTTGGCCGCCCACCCTTAGGGTTACTACCATCTTGAAAATTCTCTTTAATGCCCTTGGTAGATGTTCTTATGTAGATGCGACACTACCTTGCTCACGTGGAACATTTTGATTAGATAGTTGTCTTGTCTTTGCTTACTTGGCATTCTATGATTGGATGAATATTGTCACCATTTAGTAGCTGTAAAATCTGAGATTAAAATGTAAAAAATGTGCCAAATAAAGTTTAATCCAAATAAACAACAATTAATCCCTACAAATTTGGGAAGCAAATTGGTCATAATTAAGACCATAAAATCGCCCACCTCACATTGTCACATGCTGAATTTTAAGCATGTGTTAAATTTGCCAAATGTTTGAATTATTACCTTGTGTAGTTCCCTCTTTTATGTCACTAAACTTGTGTAGCACATTCTCCACCAATCAAGATGCCAACTAAGCTCCACATAGACTCCATCAAGCTGCAGTAGGCGCGTGATTTGGTCTCCAACATGTGCTTAATTTCATTTTTGTAAACTTTGTAAAATAGTGCACAATAATTACACATATATGGTATATTTCAATTAGCCCTAATTTGAATATTATAGTAAATTTTAACATTGTCTAGAATATGTAAAAAGTGTCTAGATACATGTTACATGTCATGCTAAAAACGTTCCATGTGTTGCGTTCTTGGAAAACCGAATTTTCGACTTTTGTCGATTACGCGACTTTTCTCTGATTAAATTCAAAATTTTTACACATTTTATATATATTATGTCACACATAATGTACATAAAATCTAGTAGATATTCAGCTGTAATGGCTGTACTAAAATGGTTCCCCATGTGACAAAACAAATTGAATTTGAAATCTCCACAATTTGGCCTTAATTGGGGGTGATTTGTGTGTGCCAATATGGAATGATTTTATGGCTGAATATAGCATGTAGGCCACAAAAGGTTTGGCTCTTTTTAATGTATATGGGCTGGCCATCTTTTTGTGGCAAGTACGTGACACGTTGGCGATGTTTCGGTAGTCACCCGATACGACAATTTTGGTTTATAACCTTGTAACATGTCGTAATAATTTTGTCATCACCATGACTTATATCATATGATATAAGACCTGAACGTACTCATAAATATGAGGTAAGTATAGTGGTGTGACGTTGACGTACATTCGTAATATATGTAACGTATCGGTAGTTCATCGGAATATATGTGTTATGCCTTTTTATAAAAAATATGAATATATATATATATATATATATATATATATTATGAAGCGAATTTATTATTGAAATTCCTCACTTATGGCGGAGGGAAACCATATTACATCAAAGTTAATGTCATCATATGAAAATAACGAATGAAGCATAGCTAGTATGCGAATCCGTCAATCATATATGATATGCCGCATTAAATCTTATCAAGTAAAACCACCCTTGTGGATAAAACCTTGACGAAGGAAAAAGCGTACATATTTATATGATTAGTAGGCGAAAAACAAGAAATGCACAAATATGTAGGAATATATGATGGTGAGCTACGCCGAGTTTGACCGAAGAAACGCATGGTGTTGATGC
The DNA here is from genome assembly GCA_036186865.1 of Eustoma russellianum. NCBI lineage: Eukaryota > Viridiplantae > Streptophyta > Magnoliopsida > Gentianales > Gentianaceae > Eustoma > Eustoma russellianum. The sequence continues at coordinate 33,051,084 of AP025046.1, read as the reverse complement.
AGCTTGTCTGGAAATGTTTTGAAATCGCTGATTGCCATTGACCTTGTGCAACATGCAAAAAACCTACGTAAGGACAGCTCCGAGAAAAAACCATAACCATAACATGAGGAAGGAATGAGAGCCATACCCGCGTTGTCCATAGCCAAATAACCACATGCAACCACCAATTCGAGTGCCATGTCGTCCATGCCAACGCAAATCCCATGGACGTGGATGCAAGACATGCAGCAGCACATACAAGCAGAGAACGTCATCCAAGGCTGCCTATGCCAATTAAGAACATAGGCAACCCGCAATAGGGACGGCGTTATCATTGAAATATCATAGCCGAAAAGCTGGAAGAGTAGTATCCATGTTAAGAACTCCACGCACCTCACTTGGAAGAGCAGAGGGTGATATGTATGTCTTCATTCCTGATATGTGGAGACCATAGCATGCTAACAAATGTGCTGCAGAATTTGGCTCACGTGGACAATAACAGACTGTAGATGAATTAATACTAAGCAGCTCAATGGCTCTCTGCACATCACTTAAGCACGAGCCCGGATTTTGTAGAGGGTTAGATAGCATATGAAGTAACATGCGGCAATCCGTTTCAACGTGCAATGCATCATATGTGACTGCATAGTATAGAAGAGAGAAAAGCAAGGCCTGCAGCTCTGCCCTGACGGGAGTAACATGTGGAAGGGCGAAACAAATGGCAGATACAAATTGACCAGTATCATCCCGGAGTACTGCACCTGCTGCCGCCCCATGGCGACTTACCGTAGCATCCAAATTAACTTTCATTCGCTCAGAAGGAGGTAATTTCCATTTGATCAATCTGTGCCGGCATACCCTTAAGCGAGGAGAGAAACCGCAATCAATAAGGTTGGGAATAGACTCCACAAATTTACGATCTTGTACTGAAGCACACCAAGTATATATATGTGTACGGACACGATCCAATAAACGATTATATGAGAAAGTATTGTCTCCAAATCTGATAGACGTATACTCCTTCCAAATCACCCAGAGAACCAATGCTGGGACTACCGCCTGAAGATGTCCCTGCATAGAAGATGTTGATGCTTGCCGCCACCAACATATCAAGTAGGCAGTAATGGTTGATTGTCGTGGTAAAGGAGCTGATGCACAAACGAGCCACTAATGGACGTAGTGATTCAGCTGTCGCAGTATCCAATTTCATCGGAGTTCCTAACATACGACCAATCTGCATGAGGGCAGATTTCTGATGGAGATGTAACGGCAGTCCAGGAAAAGAGACCCAAACTGGCACAATAGGCACATCAACTGAAGGATCATACGCCGGCATCCATTTTGTAACCCGCATATATTTCCCTGCTATCATCCAACTTTGACGCGCAAAACAACGTAGGTAATCTTGTTCATGCTTAAAATGAAGTACCACATACGTTGAGTCCAGGAGACCCACCTGCACCGGTCCAGTAAATCCGATCCGATCAATGCTTGATCGAATGATTGCGATTGGCGGCTTGCCATACCAAAAAGTGCCCACGAGTGAAAATTTAAATGGAGCTGCTAAGGAAGCGATTTCTTCATCCGTAAAGGATATCATTGGGCTGCCCTTGTATTTGTGTATCGGTTTTGGATCAATGTACGCGGCCTCTGTCGTCTGAAAGAGTGAAGCAAATCTCTTCTTTGATGAGGAGTCTGTAGGGTTTGTCGAGGGTTGCATTGCTGCCATGAGAAAAAGAAACAATTTTTCGGTAAGGAGAGGATTATGAGGGTAAAGAGATAGAGTAGAATGCAAAAGCAGGTGTCGTCAATGGCTGCCGGCATCAGCCGGACCTCCATAGCCTCCGCGCCGCCAAATCGCCAGAGAAAGGGTTTATCGCGCTTATATTATATATGTATATACACACACACACACACATATATATATATATACATATAAATATGTACGCTTTTTCTTTCGTCAAGGTTTTATCCACAGGGATGGTTTTACTTGACAAGGTTTTAATGCGGCATATCGTATATGACTGGAGGTTGTGCATACTTGCTATTCTTCATTCGCTTTTCTCTTATGATGACACTAACTTTTGATTTTTTGATGTAATATGGTTTCCCTCCGCCATAAGAGAGGATTTTCAATAAAATTGTTTTTTTTAAAGGTAAAATTTTATTAAAAGTCTCCTCACTTATGGTGGAGGAAAAAACCATATTACACGATAAAGTCATCAAATGAAAAATTTGGGTACAAAAAAGATATAATGTCCAACCTCCAAGCATATATGATATGCCGCATTAAAACCTTGCCAAGTAAAACCACCCTTGTGGATAAAACCTTGGCTGAGGAAAAAGCGTACATATTTATATGATTAGAACGTTGTTATAGTGTAAGATACATAAAAAATGAATGCTAAAGCCGGATGTCGCTGCATAAGTGTCGTCTTGAGCTAGTATGCGCCAATGTTGTGCCGTCAATGCATTATCACGTCCATTGTTGTATTGGCCATCAGTGGCCCTCAGCCGCATTTGAAATATTTGGCAAGCGAACGAAAAGCAAGGATTAGAATTGGAGAATAACATCCGATGTGAAGGAGGAAGCATGTAGAAGAAGAACATACCGACGTTGCATGTATCCGTACTGAATACAGACAGCCACCTAGTGATGATGAGAAGGATCATGAGAGTCCAAAATAGGCCAGCAGGATAATACTCCATAGCAGAAGTGCCTCGCAGCATTGTCAGCCCATTACAGGCATGACGAAAAAATGATGTGGAGCAGGACAAAACTGAAACATAAAGAATAGAGTAGTGTACCCGTACTCCCTGTATCATGGAGATGATACAGGCAGTTGTATAAGCGTTAGCCGTTTCCATCCCGCAAATATGGAGTGGAGAAGTCAGTGATAAGACAGCCTCTAGCCACTGGTGGGAGGTCGCATAAAGCAGTGAAATGATTGAAACTGGGGTTTTGCATAGCATACGTTGCAAGGTGCTGTGCTACAGAATTAGATTCCCGTGGAATGTAAGATAAAGCAGAATTCGTAATGTGCAAGAATAGCCGCAGTTGTTGCAATTCTCTTCCCAGGTCTCCTATATGTATGGGACGATTGCCTAACATATGTATTACGGATATGCAGTCTGTCTCAATAAGAAGGTTCGTATGACTAAAAGAGAAATATATAATCGAATATAGTATAGCTTGCAACTCTGCTCTCAAAGGCGTCAATTTAGGCAGTGTAAACATTATTGCCACTTGCAGTGTACCCGAAGAATTACGCCGAATGGCCCCTGCCGCTGCTTTTGTCCTTCCAGCCGAGGCATCGATATTCAGTTTTAATCTGCCCGATGGTGGCGGATGCCATCGCACTATTATTAGTCTGCGTGAACGCATAGGCGGAGACAAATCGAGAGACACCAAACTTGGTAACATGGAGGCAAAGCGCTTTCCAGATACTGCCGCACACCAACTGTATATAACCATGCGCATTCGCTCACCCAGTCTGCGGTAGCTATATGTTTCCTGGCAAAAAATAATACATGTGTATTCTTTCTATATGTTCCTGCAAATTACATGGGGAATGACAAACTGTAGTTTCCCTTGCATCGACGAAGAAGAAGATCGCAGCCACCATTTCATAAGATGAGAACGAAAGGAGACAATTGAGTATCTTGGACCACCCACAAGGGCGCTGTAATTTTGCCAAATTAGAGCAATCATCGGGCAGTGCACAAATAAGTGATTGATGTCACTTGATGCATTATGACAAAACGGGCATTCAATAAAATTGTTATATATATATATATATATATATATATATATATATATATATATAATTTATTGCGATCATGCCTTCTCCAAATATATCTCCATTTAATGAACTACTTAGTTCATTTAACTAAGTACTTAACTTAATGAACTAGTTTAGTTCATTAATGGTGGCACCTGAAAAATAGTTCAAACACAACAAATGTTTGCCATTTGATGTAAGCTTTAAAGCTTCATGGCTTGTTAGTACAACAACATTATATATATCAAGTATATAAGGCAAGTTTATCACAAAAACGTGTTAAGTAATAAAATTTTCATGCATTTATTAAACACGTTGTATTCAAATCATGTATTGGTAAATCAATCAAACTCTTTTTCCCAACAATCTCCCCTTTTTGATGATTTACAAAACAACATTGTTTCATGATTTAAATATGACCTCTCCCCCTCCAATCGAGCACAAATTCGAATTATGAATTTTGAATTGTCTCCCTCTTGAATTTTGCAATCATGCTCTTTCTTCCCCTTAAATCACTCTCTCTCCCTCTTAAATCATGCACTTTCTCTGTAGCGCACCGCTCCCGAACCTTAGCATTGGGAAAAGTGCACCTGTCGTATCTCAATAAGGAGAATGCAAGGCGTTGAATCGATTTCCAACATGTCTGAAAAGGCATAGAAATTTTTTGTGCGGAAATGAAATATAATGACGTTAACTTACATGAATAAAGAAACCATCAATGAAATAAATCAGAAACGACAATAAAGTCACTGTGCCAACATCTAAATACCAACAGTCTAAATTCTAAATAGGGTAGTGTCTGATGAAATCCTAATAAAATAATAACAAATGACTGCAAAGTCGTCTCGTGTCCTTGGTGCGGCCATCAGTCTGTCCATTCCACCGTTTCAGCCCTGTCCTCCACAAAGACATAATCGTAGGTCTCTTCCTGCTCACTTGGAGGGGGGAGAGTAGGGGTGAGTGACGGAAAATCACCCAGTAGGCACCTGCCTCCAACTAGTACAAGACGAGCATATAAAAATGATATAACACATAGCACATAACATGGTATCACATAAGCATATGAAAGAATGCGGAAAGGTAATTCACTCCAGATAAAGAATGCGCAATATCGTGATGCATGTCCTACTATGCATGTCACACGCAACAAGGTCATGTCACACAGAATGCCGATATCTCCACCGTGCAATGCATGAACCCAGGTCCTACTGAGTGGCTGTGTGTCATACCCACCTGCAGTCACCATACTGAGTGTGCGTGGGCCTGCCACCGTACACCATCCTGAGTGCCCGTGACCCGTACATCACGACCCACCATAAATGCAATGCACGTACCATGAATGCAAAGACACAATCGCCTGAGGCCCCTGGCCCATCCTCACCATCCTCCGATGCTCAAATCTAGGTTCCGTTATTGCTCGAATGCTAATTAGACATTTTACGGCATCAAATCCTCTTTTCAATGGCTTGTAAACATTTATCGTGTATTTTCTGTATTTTTCCTCATTTTCTCCCTATTTATTTCTATTTATTATCAAATTATCCAAGTTAAATAAATTATCACAATTATGTAAATTTAATGAAAATAACTTAATTCAGCATTTTACAATTTCTGGGATTTATTTATAATTTTCTGGTATTTATTTATATTTTTCCAAAAGATATTACTATTTGTAATTAATTTAATAACAATTATCATAATTTTAGAATTTATTTTCCATTTTAAATAACTTATTGGGCTGACCCCTTTATCTTTTCCCAGCCCTGGTCCGTTTGCCCCTTTGGTCCGGCTTCCTGGTCTGGCTCGTGCTCCTTACACCCTTTTTTCGCGTTAATGGGCTGGAAAGCCACTGGCCTGGTCCGTTGGCCATTCGGCCTGGTCCGCGAAGCCTGCCACTCTTTTTTATATAGCATTGCGATTTGGGCTGGTCCTGCAGCAGCAGACCATGGCCCATTAAAGGGCGGCCTGGTCTGCGCTGGCAGGCTGGCCTTTAACAACATTTTTTTTAATTTTCAGGTATATGCGTCCAGCAGCCACCGGGCATGCATGAAGGCCATGCGCGGCCACTCTGGCGGCGCATGAGGCAGTCCGGCGTCTGTTTTTCGACTCCGATCTATATTTTTGCCTATTTCCAGTCTATGTGAACCTAATCTAAGGCCAAAACAAAAACATAAATCCTATAATCACACAAAGATTGTGTTATTTTGATTATCAAATTTTTCCCTAACATCAAATCCAAGCACGCAAAACACACAGAACGCATTCTACAATATCCAAGAATCATGCTTATCACAGAATAATGTCAAGCCATAGAAAGTCAACAATTAATCAACAAGAACACATACAATACCATTAAAGCATGCTTGAATTGTACCAATTGGAGGGGAAAAAGAAACCTACTTGGATGCAGGCGATTATACGATTAAGCAAACAACGTGAATAAGTTGGGAATTGTTTCGCGCGTTTCTCGTTCTTCTCTCTTCTTTCTTCTTCCTTTCTCTTTTTCCTCTCCTTTCTTCTTCCTCCCAGCAGTTACCTATCCCTCACTTGCTCACTTGTTTTTTTTCCGCTACTGTGTGTCGTGGGAATTCGGGGAACGAGAAGGGCTTTAATTGACGCTGGGATGGGGGGTTACAGTAGATTTTAGATAACATTTTTTATTTTGATTTTTTTAAACTAAAACAAATCCAACTAATTTAATCCAAACTCCCTCCCTTATCCCCCTAAATTTCGTCCCACACTCAGCACACACTCACATAATTCCCCCTTTTTCTTTTATCATTATTTTATTACTCATCTATCTATTTCTTTAATATTATTATTATTCATTATTCTTTTCTTTTCCGCGACTACAAAATCCTACCCATCTTACAAAAAGTTTCGTCTTTGAAACTTGACGTAATTAAACCATAGAGACTGAGGGGGCTCAATGTACCTCAATCGAAGAGTTCGGGGTAACGTTCACGCATCTGATCCTCCAGCTCCCAAGTTGCTTCATTTTCCTTATGATTGCTCCACAGCACATTGACATACAGAATAATTCTTCTTCTCAGCTCCTGGTTTTTGCGGTCTATGATCCGAACAGGAGTCTCTTCATATGATGTGTCCGATTTGATACTCAAAGGCGGTGCATCCAGTCTGTGATTCGGATCTGGAACGTACCTTCTCAACTGGGAAACATGGAACACATTGTGCACTTGAGCTAACGCTGGAGGTAACGTCAATCGGTAAGCTAACGAACCAACCTTTTTGAGAACCTCGTAGGGGTCAATGTATCGAGGCCTCAACTTACCCTTCAATCCGAATCGTGCTACACCCTTCATCGGTGACACCTTCAAGTAAACCTTCTCTCCGACAGTAAACTCCAGAGGACGCCTCCTCGAATTTGCCCAGCTTTTACTTCTATCTTGAGCAACCTTCAGTCTTTCCTGAATCAACCTTATCTTTACCTTCGTCTGCTCAACCAGCTCCGGGTTAGTGATAGCACGCTCTCCAACTTAATCCCAATGGATAGGGGATCTGTACTTAGGCCCATAGAGCGCCTCAAATGGAGCCATGCCGATGGCGCTATGATAACTATTTTTGTAGGAGAACTCTGTCAACTTGATCATACCATCCCAGTTCCCCTTGAAATCGATGGCGCAAGCTCTCAACATATCCTCCAACATCTGTATGGTCCTCTCAAACTGCCCATCTGTCTGCGGGTGAAACGCTGTACTCAAACGCAGCTCGGTCCCGATCCTTCTCTGGCACGCTGACCAAAACCTAGAAGTAAATCTCGGATCCCTATCGGAGACAATACTGACTGGAACGCCATGTAGACTGATGATGTTGTCGACGTAGAGCGTAACCAGTATATCCAAGGTCACATCATTCGGTACAGGTAGAAAATGTGCAGACTTAGTCAATCTATCCACAATCACCCATATCATATCATTACCATTTCTCGTTCTCGGAAGACCCATCACAAAATCCATCGTCACCTGCTCCCACTTCTATTCAGGGATCTCTAACGACATCACCAAACCCCCTGGTCTCTGATGCTCCGCCTTGACATGTTGACATACCAGACACCTCTCAACAAACTCTGCTATGTGTCTCTTCATTCCACTCCACCAATAATTCTTCTTCAGATCATTATACATCTTCGTAGTACCAGGGTGAATAGACATCTTCGAGTTGTGAGCCTCCTTCAAAACTGCCCTTCTGAGATCCTCAACCTCAGGATCACACAGTCTCCCCTGAAGCCACATGCTACCATCGTCATGTATCTGAAAACCATCAGCCTGGCTTGTCATCATCTTCTCTCAGATCTCACTAAGCGCTACATCTCTCTTCTGCGCCTCTTTGATCTGTTCAATCAGGGACGGAGTGATAACCAGTGCTGCTAGAACATTAGCCGTGGAGTCCACAATGTCAAGGTCCAACTCTGCCATATCCTTTTCTAACGGTGTCTGTCTGGCATGGCTGGACTTCCTACTCAGAGCATCTCCGACTCGGTTTGCTTTCCCCGGATGGTAGCTGATAGTCAAATCGTAGTCTTTCAACAACTCAAGCCATCTCCTCTAGCGCATGTTTAGCTCCTTCTGTGTGAATAGGTACTTCAAACTCTTATGATCCGTGAATACTTTGCACTTCATCCCATAAAGATAATGACACCAAATCTTAAGTGTGAAAACCACTGTAGCTAAATCCAAGTCATGCGTCGGATAATTCTGCTCGTATGGCTTCAACTATCTTGAGGCATATGCGATGACCCTGCCATTTTGCATAAGGACACATCCTACAAAGACACAGTTAGGCCACAGTTGTAATGCATATAAAATCAACTTTGAAGTTTTATACATTACCTAGTCCGCTCTTCGATGCACACTATATATGACAAACCCTTCTGAGCCTGAGGGTTGAGCAAGTATAGGGTCGTCTTCAATCGTCTCTTAAGTTCTACAAAGCTCTACTCGCATTCAGCGGTCTATACAAACTTTGACTTTTTCTGTGTCAATCTGCTCAAGGGCACCGCTATCGAGGAGAATCCCTCAACGAACTTTTGATAGTAGCTGGCTAAGCCCAGAAAGCTCCTCACTTCAGTCACGTTCGTCGGTCTAGGCCATTCAGTAATAGCCTCAATCTTCTTGGGATCTACAGAAATTCCTTCCTCCGAAACCGCGTGTCCCAAGAAAGTAACACTCTTCAACCAAAACTTGCACTTACTAAACTTGGCATACAACTTCTTCTGCCTGAGGATCTCCAAAACCTCCCTCAACTACTTTTTGTGCGTCTCATTATTCGGAGAATAAACCAGTATATCATCAATAAATACCACAACAAACTTATCAAGCTGGTCCATGAACACCCTATTCATCAAGTCCATGAAGGTTGTGGGAGCATTAGTCAGACCGAATGGCATCACTAAAAACTCGTAATGCCCATATCTGGTACAGAAAGCAGTCTTCGCTACATTCTCTGCTTTAATCCTCAGCTGATGATATCCGGATTGAAGTTCGATCTTAATGAATACCTTAGCACCCTGTAGAATGCCAAAGTTGTGACATCATTTGGAAAAATTCTATAACATTAATTACGAGCTACAATGATTAAGGGATACCTTTAGTTGATCGAAGAGGTCCTCCATCCAGGGTAGAGGATACTTGTTCTTGATGGTGACCTTATTAATCTCCCAATAATCTATGCAAAGCCTCATACTGCTGTCCTTCTTCTTCACGAACAATACCGGAGCTCCCCATGGTGAGACGCTGGGTCGAATGAACTTCCGGTCCATTAACTCCTGCAGTTGCTCCTTCAGCTCCTTCAGCTCAGCCGGGGCCATTCTGTACGGTGCCTTCGATATCGGCTCATCACCAGACAACAAATTTCCACCTCTCGACTGGGCGGTAGTCTTGGCAGCTCGTCGGAAAATACATCCTTATACTCATTCACCACTGGTATCGAATCTATCAAGGGTACCTCTTTTTCCACACCATTAGCATATACAAGAAAGTCTTGATTACCTTTTCTCAATGCTCTGTATGCCTGCGCTGCACTCATGTAAATCTTCTTGGGTGCCTTCTGCAACTTGAAATCCCCCTGGAAGATAGTTTCCTAATTATCCTACGTTTGCATGCTGACCTGCCTCTATCGACAGTCAATCGTGGCCTGATGTTTAGCCAGAAAATCCATACCCAGGATAACATCAAAATCTTGCACCTGGATCGGAATGAGAGTCGCAATGAATTCTAATTCATTAATATCCAACGAACAGTCCTTGTACTGATAGTGAGATACGAACACCTGGTCACCGGCAGTTTGGACACGGCAGGGAATCTCCAGCCATTCAGGTAGAATATTCAAACTCCTGACGAACCTCCTGGCAATAAATGAATGGCTGACTCCGCTATCAAAAAGTACGTAGGCTGGAGCCTTGTTACTCAATATCTCACCTAACACGTGCGAGATTATACATATAACACGTAACCACAAGAAGAAAAGGTATTTAAAGCAATTGGAACTTTAACACTTAACTAAATGTTCCTGCTACGACATCGTCGGCCTCCTCGACATCGGCGTGTGTCATGACATGCACTCGGGCATTAGTCTTCGGCCTTCCCTTCTGCTGCATCTGGCCTTGCTGTGGGGGTTGTTTCTGTCTCTACGCAGGGTAGTCTTTGGCGAAGTGTCCTAGGCGACGCACCTATAGCAAACATCCCTGGTCCTCCAGCACTGACCCAGATGAAAACGTCCACAATGGACACATGGTGTAGTAGGTACCACCGCCATCACTGGCTGTGCATCAGTCACCGATGGTCCCTCGATAGCAAGTGGCTGAGTGAACGATCTCTGCTGCTACGGTGGTCGAAAAGAGGTCCCTGACGGCTGGCGGCGGGGCACTTTAAGCCATCTCCCTGGTCTCCCAGAACGATACTCCTCTCGTGGCCACTTCGTCCGGTCATCTGCTGCGTCCCTCTTGGGGTCACTCTCAACATCTCGGCAGACCTCAATTAGCTCCTCAAAGGTCCCCGGTCTGACACAAATAATCAAGGACTAAATGCGAGGGCTCAGTCCCGTCTTGAACTTGGACATTAAAAAATTCTGAAATTTGGAGATATTCTACTCTCTAATTCTTTGAGTATCTCCTAAAAATTTCAGATTAAAATTCAACCTCTAACCCTTTGAAACACGTTTGTGGTCAGATTGTGTGAATCTGTCAGAAAAAGTACTCCGATTTGTAAAATTTATTCCGATTAATTCGTAACTTCAAATGGTCTGAAAATTTAATGAGAAACCCCTTAAGATATTTATTTTAATGGGTTGAAACAGTTTTGAAAAATTCATTTGGGAAGTATGTCAAATACGTTGATGTTCTCAACCTTTGCAAGTCTGAAAATTAGATTGCACTAGTCTCAGAACTATTAACGTTTGATCTACTTATACTTATTCAAATGGGTTGAAACTTGCGCCAAATGAAACTTAAGCGGTGTGGCTATGTTTCTGGAAAATTCGTTTGATATTTTTACTATTGAAATGAAAACGATGCAAAGTGCTGGAAATTGAAAGTAAAGTGCCGAAAGTAATAACACCAAGAGTTTTATACTGGTTCGGTTAACACAACCTACTCCAGTCTTCGATGACACCTTTCTCAGTTATCACTAAACACAAAATAACACCTTATCGTAAGGGTTGCTGGAGTTACACATCAACTCCAATCCGTTACACACAATACAATCAATCACACCGATCATCAACACCACCACAAAACGGATGAAGGTTTGATCACACCTTGATTAATCATTTTACAACAATTTGAACATGTATTATAGTCTAACCAAAGCTATTCAATATTTTTAATATATGAACAATAGACTTGAGAGAAGAAGAAGAAGAAGAAAGAAAATGTAGAAGAAGAGAATAGTAGAGCCAAGATAGGAATATTGATAGGCACATGGCGAAGGAGACTAGGGCGACCACCGGCGCTGCGGCAGCCGCCGCCGTCTAGCCCCAGCCGATCACTCAATTTTCCAGCATTGCTTGTTTCCCGGCTACTACGTTTTCTGAATCTACATTGGTGATTTCTTCCAACATCCATCTTCCGCGATCGCTATTTCTATGGAGCCACCGCCGCCCTCCTTTGCGGCAGTCGTTGCAGGCGCTTCTTCTGCACAAAGGATCAACATTTCTCCAAAGACATTCTCCCGATACAAAGGTATCCCTCTAATCTCCTTCTTGGATTCCGAAATCGATGCCCTTGCATCCCCATTCAAATATTCCTTGGTGGGCACCTTCTTGTATGGTCGTCCTCCTTTGAAGGTCATACGTGACGTGTTTGAAAAGATAGGATTTCATCATGATCTCCGTATTGCTCTACTTGATCAAACGCATATACTGCTGAATTTTCATAATGAGGCAGACTATTTGCGCTGTTTTTATCGTCGTTCTTGGCATATCTCGGGTTTCCATATGCGCATTACAAAATGGACGGTGGATTTTGATCCTACTACTGATGTTCCGATAGTTCCGGTCTGGATTGCATTACCGGGTCTCCCCATTCATCTTCATCGTAAAGAGGCGCTTTTTGAAATAGTTCGGTCTATTGGATCCCCGCTTAAGCTGGATGTCGCCACCGCAGAAGGGCTACGGCCGTCGGTGGCAAGAATCTGTGTGGAAGTTGATGTTTCGCAGGATTTGCCTCAAAAGATCTATCTGCAGGCAAAAAATCGATACATTTTGCAGTCTGTCGTCTATGAGGATTTGCCGTTATTTTGTACCTCATGCAGGCGTTTAGGCCATGCAGCTACGTCGTGCCCTCCAGCGAAACCTGCTTTGGTCCCGCCGCCTCCGCCTCCACCGCCTCCCCGTCGGCCTATTCAGCGTTGGACACTGGTTAAAAATAAAAACTCTGCGCATGTGGTCCCAGAGACAGAAGCTCCACCGCTGGCTGCTCCAGAGTCACCCCACGATAATACTCAGAAGCATACGGACCATGTGACTGAGACAGCACCACTACATAATGATTTCGATATTGGGGAATTGGGACATACTTCAGATAATGATCTCTCACCAGATGATCCTCCCTCTGATATTCCAACAGTCCCGGATGAGGTTGTACGTCGCATGCAACTTATGCCACCTACGCCAGACACGAAAATACTTATCTCGCGTTTACAGGATTCTACAGACTCTACAGAATTTATTCCGGTTGTTCCTCGTAGAAAGAGACGTACAAAAAACGATCTCCCTCCTCTGCCGCCATCTACGATTCTTACACGCAGTGCTTCTCACGCTATTCAGGGAAGTGATACTACTCTTTCTCAATGAATATTATGATTTGGAATATTAGAGGCATAACTACCTCTCTGTCTAGATTACATCAGTTAATTCGTGATCATCGTTTACATTTACTTTCTTTGATAGAGCCAAAACATCCAGCTTCTTCTATTGCTTGTTATGCTTTAAGATTTGGATTTACAGGACATTTTTCATCATAATCTGAATGAATTTGGTTTTTCTGGCGTGACTCAGATTATCAGTTGGTGACTGTGCAAGATGATGATCAAGTGATTCACTTTACCTTGCTCTTTCGCCCTTTGCAACATTCGTTTGTGCTCTCTGTGGTTTATGGCAAGCATACGATTTTACAACGACGAACCTTGTGGCATGCTTTGAATACATTTTCGGAAACATCTATCTTGCCTTGGATAGTAGCGGGGGACTTTAATACCTTTCGCTCATTATCAGATCATGATGGCCGTTCGAATCCATCTCTCTCGGCGTTACAGGATTTTAATTATTGTATTGAGACATGCAGTTTGATGACACCACCATTCCATGGATCAAAGTTTACTTGGACAGACGGCAGAGGACTTGGCAGAGTACGGCGGCGGTTGGATTGGTTATTTATTAACTCTTCTTTCCATGATAAGTTCGACGATTTACAACTCTCCCATCTATCTCGCGCTACTTCGGATCATACACCTATGTTGTTTTTATGTCGCATTGGACAGTCCAACCAACGTAGTTCTTTTCGATTTTTGGATTCTTGGTTGCTACATTCGGATTTCCATTCTTATGCCAAAGATGCTTGGGAATCTTATTCTACTATGGGAGGCATGTATGGTTTCTACTCCAAGTTGTTCCGTTTCAAGAAAGATATCCAGCGGTGGAACAAAAATATTTTTGGCAATATATTTTCTAATGTTCAGATGGCGGAATCAAAGTTGTCACGTGCTGAAACTATTTGGGACGAATCTCCTACTGCAGAGAACAGGATAGAGTATCACAAGGCAAAGGCTGAATATCTGCAAGCATCCTCCTATGAGCTGAATTTCTGGAAACAAAAGTCCCGCATAAGATGGCTACGAGAGGCAGACGCAAACACAAAATATTTTCATTCCATCGTTAAAGGTAAACGACTGCAATTACGGATTCAACAAATAAGCACACAAGCAGGCGGTATTTGTTCTACATCGGACGAAATCATGTTGGAGGCAGTACGTTTTTACACATCTCTATTCGCTCGGGAACAAACTCAAGATTATGATGCTATTCTTCGTTATATTCCGCGGGTGATTACTACGGAGGATAATATTTTATTAACACAAATACCCATGGAACCAGAAATTAAGGCAGTAGTTTGGCATCTTGATCCTGCTAGCGCAGCAGGCCCAGATGGTTTTCATGGTCAATTGTATCGAGCCTGTTGGTCTTTTATTCATACTGATGTCGTAAAAGCAGTGCAAGAATTTTTCTTGGGTATTCCTCAACCTACGGTGATGGCAAGTGCACTTATTACGTTGATTCCTAAAAAGCCATCTCCTGATACCTTCAGTGATTTTAGGCCAATATGTTTAACAAATTTTTTGAGCAAAGTATGCACAAGAATTATTGCTAGTTGCTTGAGTGCCTTACTCCCGCGATTAATCTTCCCGGAACAAACGGGCTTCCTGCCCGGTTCAGATATTTCCTCTCAAGTACTTATGGCTCGTGAGATGATACATATGTTAGATAAAGGTGGTTCCCATGTATGTCTTAAGCTAGATATGATGAAAGCATTCGACAAAGTCAGTTGGGAATATTTGGAGCTTTTACTGCGTGCTTTTGGTTTCTCTGATTTCTTCATTGTATTATACTGAACCACCTACGCGCTACCACTTTAGCAGTATTAATTAATGGTCAACCTTCATCAACTTTTCGGCCATTTAGAGGGGTGAAACAGGGGGATCCTCTATCACCGCTACTTTTTATACTCTCTTCTGAGGGATTTAGCAGGGGACTGAAAGCATTAACGGATGTTGGACGGTTGCAGCCATTTCGATTGGGGAGGATTCCATTTCATATAACACACTTGGCCTATACTGATGACTTGTTAGTATTTTTGCGAGGAACACAGCAAAATTTGCGCCACTTTCACACCTTCCTCACACAATATGGAACTGCTTCTGGGCAGAAAGTAAACTTTCAAAAAAGCAGTATGATCCCTTCTACTCAGACATCAATGCAGCAGCGACGCAATTTTGAGAGGATGATTAACATGCGATGCACAACCCTGCCTTTTAAGTATCTTGGCTCTTATTTGCACAAAGGTACTCCTCGTGCTCGCCACTGTGTTTCTTTATTGCAGCATATTGATGATAAGCTTCAAGGATGGCACGCTAGACTACTTTCTGCAGCGGGACGGTTAGTTCTGTTACGCTCTATTATAGCAGCATTGCCGCTCCATCTCTTTGCGTCTGGTGGATTACCTAAATCTGTTATCAAAGTCCTTAATCGGAAAATGGCATGTTTTTATTGGGGCCCTAGACATCACTGGATATCATGGCATACAATTACTACGCCTCAAGAAGAAGGAGGACTGGGGATTCGCGACCTCAGTGTGTTACAAAAAGCTTATCACTGCCAAATTTGGTGGACATATCACCAAAATTCCACTCTTTGGAGTCAATATATGCATGCCAAATATGGTCATCGTGGGGACTACTTGCCCCGATTACCTGATTCACCGATTTGGAAATTAATTTGCAAGATACATCATTTCTGCCTTTCTCAAACATCTGGTCAAGGTACACATTTAATATGGTTGCACACACCAACGAGTGAGTTTTCTATACGCAGTGCCTATGAAAATAGTCGCATCACACATCCGCATCTACTATCTGCAAAATTCATATAGCTTAAACAACACTCCTCAGTCATACAGATATTCTTATGGCGCCTATTTCATTCGGCGATACCGATGGAGGATTATATTGGCAAGTATATTACATCTCATCCTAAGCGATGTCCTATGTGTAAAACTGCTTTGGCAACAGTAGATCATGTCTTTCTTCACTGCCCATATGTGAGGCCGATATGGCACTATTATGCTGAGGAATTGCACTGTCCGTCACCATCATCATTGCACTTGCGGCAGTATATTCTTGCTTGGTGGTATCGTTCCTCCTTTTCGTCACTACTTGGGATATTCAGAATTATAATTCCAGCGATCATTCTGTATACTATTTGGCGAGGCTATACCTCATTAGTTTATGGCAACCAATCTAGCATTACACTCGCATCTCTTCAAGCATCTATCCGCTATGATCTTACTATTTGGTGCAAAAAAGTAGCAGGAACCAAAATAGCCACTGATCCTAGAAGGTTCTTCGCTTGGTTACCGTCTTTGTCAGTCCCACGACCTTGTCTGATTCGTTGGCTAACACCACCACTCGGGCGCCTTAAATTGAATGTCGATACGGCGGTTGGTCGACAGTATGCAGCAGGGGGTGCTATATTGCGTGATCATATGGGATCTTGTGTGGGTGCAATTTCATTCAGGCTACCAACGAGTACACCGCTCCATGCAGAAATTCAGGCTGCATTATTTGGCCGATTATATTTTCTCCCGCTACATCGAGTCATCATTTTAGAATCTGATTGTAACCAGATGATTTCTCGTTTGGCCGCCCGCAGCCGGTACATGGCAATTACTATCTTAGCATGCTTCACAATCTGGTTCATCTCCACCGCCTTGATTATCATCACATTTATCGCGAAGCAAATATGGCAGCACATTATCTAGCCCAGCAAGCAATGTTGAATCCTATCACACAGTACTATTCATCACATACTCTCCCTTCATTGGTGCGTGCCTCCGTCTCTTTGGATCTCTCCTCCACTCAACTGCGGGTCCCTTGATATTCTCAAGTCTTCCATATGGATTGGCGTTGTTTCTCTCTTTCTGCCTGTACCCTAATGGATACAGGCTCGGTATGCATTGCTATCCTTTGGTCTTTCATTTATTCTATTCCATACTTAGTAACTTTTTGTTCTGTTTGCTTGCCCGGACATGGTATTGATCTGCTACATTTTTTGAGAGGCTTCTTATGGTACCACAACGACTCCCTTATGCATTGGCGGTCAATGCAACTACGCATATCACGACACATCATCACATCGCAGCGTCGCCTTGGCCTAATCTGTGCCAAGGCGGCTACGGTATGTGTTCGGTTTCTCAGTTTCATCCTCCTTTTCCTATTGCTATCAATGGTATAACTTCTTCTTGGCTATTTTCCGAGGTTGGCCTGTTCCGGATGATACTTCATCCAGCTTGCCACAACGCACTAGAGCGACTGCAGCCTACATCAACTACTGCATCAACCGTTGATTTTGACACATTTTTACACTCATTTCATATCAATGACAGTCGTATAAATATGTACGCTTTTTCCTTTGCTAAGGTTTTATCCACAAGAGTGGTTTTACTTAGCAAGGTTTTAATGCGGCATATCATATACGACTGGAGATATGACATTATTTGTTCTTTAATTCACTTGTTCTCATACGATGATTTCTTTGTAATATGGTGCCACAAGTGAGGCTTTTTAATCAATAAAATGTTTTCGTTAAAAAAAAAGAGAATAGTAGAGCCTTTTGCACTTGAGAATTGCTTGAATTGCTTTGCACTACTTTTTATTCTTTTTATGTTGTGTTGTCCGCCCACCCTTAGGGTTACTACCATCTTGAAAATTCTCTTTAATGCCCTTGGTAGATGTTCTTCTGTAGATGTGACACTACCTTGCTCACGTGGCCAAATCGTCCACCTCACATTAACGATGCAAAGTTTAAGCCAAATAATCAACAATTAATCCCTACAAATTTGGGAAGCAAATTAGTCATCATTAACACCATAAAATCGCCCACCTCACATCGTCACATGCTGAATTTTCAGCATGTGTTAAATTTGCCAAATGTTTGAATTATTACCTTGTCTAGTTCCCTCCTTTATGTCACTAACCTTGTGTAGCATATTCTCCACCAATCAAGATGCCAACTAAGCTCCACATAGACTCCACCAAGCTGCAGTAGGCGTGTGATATGGTCTCCAACATGTGCTGAATTTCATTTTTGTAAACTTTGTAAAATAGTGTACAATAAGTACACATATATGGTATATTCCAATCAGCCCTAATTTGAATATTCTAGCACATTTTTACATTGTTTAGAATATGTAAAAAGTGTCTAGATACATGTTACATGTCATGCCAAAAACGTTCCATATGTTGCGTTCGTAGAAAACCGAATTTTCGACTTTTGTCGATTACGCAATTTTTCTCCGATTAAATTCAAACTTTTTTGCACATGTTATATATATTATGTCACACGTAATATACATAAAATCTAGTAGATATTTAGCTCTAATGGCTGTACTAAAATGGCTCCTCATGTGACAAAAAAATTGAATTTGAAATCTCCACAATTTGGCCATAATTAGGGGTGATTTGTGTGTGCCAACATGAAATGATTTTATTGCTGAATATACCATGTAAGCCACGAAATGTTTGGCTCTTTTTAATGTATATAGGCTGGCCATCTATTTGTGGCAAGTACGTGACACGTTGACGAAGTTTCAGTAGTCACCCGATACGACAATTTTCGGTTTATAACCTTGTAACGTGTCGTAATAATTTTGTCATAATCATGACTTATATCATATAATATAAGACCTGAATGTACTCATAAATATGAGGTAAGTATAGTGGTGTGACGTTGACGTATGTTTTTAATATATGTAACTTGTCGGTAGTACATCGAAATATATGTGTATTGTGCCTTTTTATGAAAAATCTGAATATATATAATATATACACATATAACGTGTATGCCAAATGGAGAGGGGACTTTCCATATTTCAATGTGTTGCCATCATGCCTTCTCCAAATATATATCCATTTAATGAACTACTTAGTTCATTTACATAAGTACTTACTGAATGAACTAGTTTAGTTCATTAATGGTGGCACCTGAAAATAGTTCAAACACAACAAATGCTTGCCATTTGATTTAAGCTTTAAAGCTTCATGGCTTGTTAGTATCGCAACATTATATATAAAGTATATAAGGCAAGTTTATCACAAAAACGTGTTAAGTAATAAAATTGTCATGCATTTCTTAAACACGTTGTATTTAAATCATGTATTCGTAAATCACTCAAACTCTTTTTCTCAACAATGTCCTCCTTTTGATGATTTACAAAATAACATTATTTCATGATTTAAATATGACCATTCCCCCTCCAATCGAGCACAAATTCGAATTATTAATTTTGAGTTGTCTCCCTTTTGAATTTTGCAATCATGCTCTTTCTCCCCCTCAAATCACTCTCTCTCCCCCTTAAATCGTGCACTTTATCTCCCCCTTTATTTTGTAAATAATATCAAAAGTACATGTAAGAAAGAAATAGAAGTTTATAGTATATCGACAAAAACTCATGCATTTCAAGTACACTCTTAAGGTTATTTATTCAACCCTTTGCAAATGTCCCTTTTGGTAACCAAATTTTTGTGGCCTTCCTATATCTTTCAAAAGGTGAGAAAAGAGATGAAGACGCAACATAATAGACATTAAATGGGAGTGCGTTTGGCCTTTGGCCGTGAATCCCATCATGCATATAGTATGGTTTTCGTTTTTGATATGCATTTCGGTTAGTGTGCATAGTGTGTGATCTAAATGCATTTGTGTCGTATGATCGTCGTGTATGCATCAATGGTTTCTTTTCATATCTATATGGCACATAATTATGTCTCGTATGATATGAAGATGAAGCACAATGAGATGACATAGAGGGGATCTAGGCGTCTTCTTAGGCGCCACATATATCTTAGACGCATCTTTTTCTTAGACGGAGTGTATTTGGTTGATTTGTTTAGTGTCTCATTTTTCTCAACGTATCCTAATCCGGTTTTTTCGTTATCATGCTTTTGTGAAGAAATGATGCGATCTAGCATTTTTTTACCTGTGCCAAATTGTTTCACTATTTTTTCTAGATCTACATTCCTTGATTTCAAATTTGAAATCTCGAATTTCATTTCATTATTTTGCGTTGTTCATGATGAGATCTCTAATTTCAATGCATTGATGATGCAAGACGACTCTTCTTTTGAATCGTTTAATTGAGAAACAAGGTTCGTGTTAGAAGATTCTAACAACTTCTTGTCTTCAATTAATCGTTTCTTTTATTTTGCAAGAGTCTTTGTGAATTTATGCAATTCTAAATATTGACTGAGCAAATCATCATAAGAAGGTTCAAAATCAGAATCAGAATCAGAAGATACCTCATTTGATGCCTTAAATGTAAAGCATACTTGTGCCATTTGTTCTTCGGTATCGTCAGTCTCAGAGTCGGATGAGTCACTCCAAGTGGAGGCTTTAAAGGCTCTTCTCCTTTGTTCAGGTTCTGAGACGAGTCTAGTTTTGATCCGATCCTTGTCAAGGTATTTGTTCGTTTGTTTGTCCTTGTTATAGCAATCATATGACAAGTGTTCAATTTTCCCACATTCATAACACTTATTTCCTCATTATTTTTATTTCTATTGTTCTTAGATGAATTAGGCTTGTGTTTATTTTTAATTGATTTTCTCATGATCTCTCTTAATCTTCTAGCCATCGTGATTAAATCTTCATCATCAGAATCTGTGTCACTATCATCTACGTGATCATAAGAAGTAGAGACGTAATCATTTGATTTAAACGCTATAACCTTATCTTGTTTAGAAGTAGATTAGGAATTTCTTAAAGTGAGTTTGTTTTCATATACCTTTAATGATCCGATCAATTCCTCCATTTTTATCGATTTAGCATCCTTACTTTCTTCGATTGCAGTGACTTTTGAATCCCATTTGGATAGGAGACTCCTTAACACCTTTTGAACCTTTTCCTGTGTAGAAAAAGCTATGCCAAGAGACTCAAGAGAATTGTAGGTGTTAGTCAATCGTAAGTCCATATCAACAATAGATTCATTGGGCAATAATTTAAAAGACTCAAGTGTGGACATAAGCATATGTATTTTAGACTCCTTAACTTGGCTTGTCCCTTCTTGTTTCATCTCAAGAATTCTCCACATTCCTTGGGCACTAGAACAATTAGACACGTAACTTGATTCACTTTTACTTAGCCCGTCTAAAAGTAATTACATGGCTCTAGCATTCAAACTCAACTTCTTTTTGTTATCACTAGTGTATTCTTGTTTCGATTTTACAACATCTAGTGTGACACCATCAACAGTAGATAACTTAGATGGACAAAAGGACCATCTTTATAATTGACCGCAAGTCTATATCAATGGCCATAAAGAAAAGTTTCATTCTAGGTTTCCATTATATAAAAGACTCACCATCGAAAAGAGGAGGCCTTACGGTTGACATTCCTTCTTGCTCAGTTTTGAAGCTAGTGGTTGTCATCTCACTAAGATCGTTAGATCTCCTTGTCGTGAGTGTGTCTGTGCTCTGATACCACTTGTAGGACCTGTATATTACCACTAGAAGAGGGGGTTGAATAGTAGGTGCAGAAAATTTTGTTTTTAAAATATTTTGACCCAAAAATCTAACTTCTGAAAACAGTTTCTGTTTTCAGATCCTGATTTGAAACATTTGAAAGACCTTGTTACAAGCCTTCAAAACTTCTGAAATTTGGCTACTATGTAATGTTTTAAGTATCTCCTAAAAATTTCAGATTAAAATTCAACCTCTAACCCTTTGAAAACACATTTGTGGTAAAATTGCGCGAATCTGCCAGAAACAGTACTCCGATTTGAAAATTTTATTCCGATTAATTCGTAAATTCAAATGGTCTGAAAATTTAATGACAAACCTCTTAAGATATTTATTTTAATGGGTTGAAACAGTTTTGAAATTTCCTTTGGGAAGTATGTCAAATACGTTGATGTTCTCAACCTTTGCAAGTCTGAAAATCAGATTGCACTAGTCTCAGAACTATTAACGTTTGATTGACTTATACTTATCCAAATGGGTTGAAACTTGTGCCAAATGAAACTTAAGAGGTGTGGCTATGTTTCTGGAAAATTTTATGATTTTTGAAAATCGTTTGATATTTTTACTATTGAAATGAAAATGATGCAAAGTGCTGGAAACTGAAAGTAAAGTACTTAAAGTAATAGCATCGAGAATTTTATACTGGTTCAGTTAACACAACCTACTCCAGTATTTGAGGATACCTTCCTCAGTTATCACTAAACATAAAATAACACCTTACCACAAGGGTTGCTGGAGTTATACACCAACTGCGATCCTTTACACACAATATAATCAATCACACCGATCACGAACACCACCACAGAATGGATGAATGTTTGATCACACATTGATCAATCCTTTTACAACAATTTGAACGTGTATGATGATCTAATCAAAGCCTATTCAATATGTTGAACATAAGAACAATAGGCTTGAGAGAAGAAGAAGAAGAAAGAAAACGTAGAAGAAGAGAATAGTAGAGCCTTTTGCACTTGAGAATTGCTTGAATTGCTTTGCACTACTTTTTATTCTTTTATGTTGTGTTGGCCGCCCGCCCTTAGGGTTACTACCATCTTGAGAATTCTCTTTAATTCCCTTGGTAGATTGCCTTGTGTAGATATGACACTACCTTGCTCATGTGGCACATTTTGATTGGATAGTTGTCTTGGCTTTGCTTACTTGGCACTCTATGATTGGATGAATATTATCACCATTTAGTAGCTGTAAAATTTGAGATTAAAATGTAAAAACATGTGCTAAATAAAGTTTAAACCAAATAATCTACAATTAATCCCTACAAATTTGGGAAGCAAATTAGTCATCATTAAGACCATAAAATCGCCCACCTCACATTGTCACATGCTGAATTTTTAGCATGTGTTAAATTTGCCAAATGTTTGAATTATTACCTTGTCTGTAGAATATTCTCCACTAATCAAGATGCCAACTAAGCTCCACATAGACTCCACCAAGCTGTAGTAGGCGTGTGATATGGTCTCCAACATGTGCTGAATTTCATTTTTGTAAACTTTGTAAAATAGTGCACAATAATTACACATATATGGTATATTCCAATCAGTCCTAATTTGAATATTCTAGTACACGTTAACATTTTCTAGAATATATAAAAAGTGTCTACATACATGTTACATGTCATGCAAAAAACGTTCCATGTGTTGCGTTCGTAGAAAACCGAGTTTTCGACTTTTAACGATTACGTGTTTTTTCTCCGATTAAATTCAAACTTTTTGCACATGTTGTATATATTATGTCACACATAATATACATAAAATCAAGTAGATATTCAGCTCTAATGGCTGTAATAAAATTGCTCCCTATGTGACAAAAAAATTTAATTTGGAATCTCCATAATTTGGCCTTAATTGGGGGTTTTGTGTGTGTCAACATGGAATGATTTTATTGCTGAATGTACCATGTAAGACACGAAAATTTTGTCTCTTTTTAATGTATATGGGCTGGCCATCTATTTGTGGTAAGTACGTGACACGTTGACGAAGTTTCAGTAGTCACCCGATACGACAATTTTCGGTGTATAACCTTGTAACGTGTCGTAATAATTTTGTAGCGCCCCACACCCGGGTCTCGTCCGGATACGGTGCACCTGTCGTACTTCACTGAGGAGAGTACAAGGCGTCATGCATAACATGCGAACATCCATAACATAAGTCGTGGACTCCCATGCCAACATTCAACATGGTAGTAAAATTTCGACAGAATTAAAACTTTTCAAATCAAACATGCATCACCAATTTGCTAAGTTCCCAAAGGTAGTAGTCCCACAAAATAACATAACTGAAATCCAAAGTGTTCCAACATAGTCATGATACAAAACGTCTTGGCCGCACAAAAGTCCTTAGCTTAGCTCCCTTCAAATCTTCTCGCCTATGGATAAGGTACCCTCGGCTCATCCTCGATCCATTCTACCTTGGCATTATCTGGCTCTGAGGAAAAATAAAGTGTGAGTGATAGAAATCACCCAGCAAGAATACAATAAACGACCATGAAATACGTAAAGAATCATAACATGAATGTATTACCCCAAAAAAAATCCTCAAAGGATCATAATTTATACCTGATCTTAAATCCTGAGCTTGCTTGACGTTCAGCTTAAGCATATTTTTAGGGAATGCTATACCATACCTGGCCTTAGATCCTGAACTTACCTGGCGTTCGGCTTAAACATGTTTTTAGGTAATGCTATACCAATAATAACTTATAACCATTAACTGTAATATGCAACATGTCCTCATGATCGTGAATTATGCAAGATGCAATGCATGATGTCATGTCATGTCAAAACATCATTTTGGTCCTATAAGTAACATGTCGTAAAAACAGAGTGTCAGATCAATTAACCCCGGATCTGAGCGGGTCCAGAACATATAATCAGACCAATTATCCCCGGGCCTGAACGGGTCCAGAACAAATATCAGACCAATTAACTTCGGATCTGAACGGGTCCAGAATAGATATCAGACCAATTAACCCCGGATCTGAATGGGTCCAGAACAGATATCAGATCAATTAACCCCGGATCTGAACGGGTCCAGAACAGATATCAGATCAATTAACCCCAGATCTGAGCGGGTCCAGAACATATCATGTCATCAGACCAATTAACCCCGGGTCTGGAGTCGGGTTAGTCGCATGCTTGGCCGGCAAAGGAATCATGAAGCTTTCTTTAAAAACATGGGACCGTAAAAACTTTTCATGCATAACGAAAACATAGTCACTTGTAAAACTTGCTTGCATCATAAAATCCATGAAAAATCAGTTTCATGATCATGCGTGATACATGTAGTGATATGCAATGCAAGTCATGACATGAATAATCGTATGCATTCCTTATAACATATCAACATGCATGAATTTGGAAGCTGAATACTTCCAGACTTTTTACTTTGTATTCATGGGGCGGTTAAGCTAACCAAACAGATCCATTTCCATAATCTTTTGTCACAAATACGTTTGGTGGAATCCTAGATACATATCATAAAAATTTCAGATTATTTCGATAAGCTTAAAGGGACTTATTTACTTAATTTCTGGAATAGGTTAGATGCTGAAACTGATCTGACCTATTTTACCAAAAATTCAATTGCGGCAAATTCGTGATTCATTTTTCGGAAATTCCAACTTGCACAAGTCATAAACTTGTGGAACTAGGATCCTACCGAAATTTAGCCTATTTTCATGTCTCTAAGTCCCCTTTCGGAGTCCATAAAGTTGTTACTAAACTTCAGATTGATTCCAGTGATTCCAGCTGAGCAGTTTTACTAATTAAATCATTAAAAATAATCCAAAACTGGTTTTACCAAAATTTCAGCTGGCGTGTTTAATAAACTCATAGGTTTATTACCATGCCAAATATCAGATTTATTGGTATTCTACAAGGTCCTTTTTCGAGCCACTCAAAATAGGTCACAATTCTGCTTGGTTTCCGTTTTTCAAGTCTGACCAGCCTTACTAATTATTTTATTAAACATTAACCATAACTCCTTTTATCAAAATTCCAGCTGGCGTCTCTCCTATCCACATGGGGCTAAGTTTATACCAAAAATCAGGTTTATTGAAGGTCTACAAGGCCTTATTTTAATTTGTTAACTACATTGATCAATTCTGCTTAGCTCCAAAATATTTTACTGCGGCAGTTTTACCGTATAATTTCTTAAAAATAGTCCTTAGCTTATTGTAACGAAATTCCAACTCTCACATGTACTCTACTCATAAGGCTAACTTTGTACCAAAAATTAGCTTCATTGAAGGTCTGTATGGTCAGGTCTTAAGCCATTTAAAACGTCATTCCACTCTGCCCTATTCCAGTAGTTTGCTAGTTTTTCATCTAAACAAGTTCAAAAGTCCTTGTTCACCTTTTATTCCATCCTTTAGACCAAAAATGGTATTGTGTCATGTCCACATTTCACAACTTATATTCAAGCATGCATTCACATTCAAGATTCATCCCAAGATAGTCTTACTAAAGATTTCATAAAGCTACTACTTTACATATGCATGCTTTTCCATAAATCTTCCAAGTTTCAAACTAGCATCAATCTTGCCTAGACTCACTTAGTTGTAACTTAAATCATCTTAAAACAGCCTTGAATCTTAATGCACGAAATAAAAGATTCCATCTTTGAGAGAATAAACCACATAAGATGCATTGTTCTTAAGGAATCTCTAAGATATAGTCTCAACTTAAAACATTCAACTAAAGATCATATCTTAAGAACCTCTAAGCATTCAAGTCACAAACTCTTTAAATAAATCATGAGAGATCATTGAATACTTGCCTCTTCAAGCTAAAGCTCTTGTCTTTGCTTGTTTATGAAGTGAGATGTGATGAATTCCTTCTCCTTCCTTTCCTTGAGCACACGGTTTTGATGAAAGTGAAAGGATTCGTGTTAGCTTCATTCTTTACCAAAACAAGAATTCACTTAAGGGAACTTGGAATAAGACTTACCTAGATGTCTTCTTGAGTCTTGAAGTTGAAGTTAAACTCCTATCCTTCAAGATGTATAGGGCCGAAATATTGGTGAGAGTAGGAGGGAATTTTGCTAAGTGTTGCTTGGCTTGCTTGGGAAGAATTTTCTAGATGAATGTATGGTTTAGTCTTGCAAGATTTAAAAATCTAGGAGATGGGGAGGGCTTGGCCG
Organism: Eustoma russellianum; assembly: GCA_036186865.1. Taxonomy (NCBI): domain Eukaryota; kingdom Viridiplantae; phylum Streptophyta; class Magnoliopsida; order Gentianales; family Gentianaceae; genus Eustoma; species Eustoma russellianum. The sequence goes on along the minus strand of AP025046.1, from coordinate 33,024,369 downwards.
ATTTTGGGGGGAGAATTGTGATGTTTAGGGCTTTTTTGAGAGCTAATCAAGGTTAAGTTAGTATAATCTTGGTTACTTTATTCCAACTATGGTTACTTTTGGGCTAACCCAAGTTACTTTATCAAATCATGGTTATCTTAACCTTGGTTTAAGAAAAACGTAACCATGGTAGGTTTTGAAATCCTCCATGGTTAATTAAGGCATTATGGCCGGTTGGGTTGAGGTCTTTTAATGACCTCAACCATGCTACTTCTCTCTTTAATGAGTTGTCTTACTTGTTCCTTAAGTGCATGTCTATTTTGTTTTCTATTTATTTAGCTATTTTAATTTCCTATTAATGGATTGAAAATCAAGAGAATTCTAGAATCCCCTTCATGCCTTGGCCGAATTTTGGGGCCTCTTGGACATCTTGATATTTCTTGTAATTTTCAATTTATGTACCATAATTTTTTCTTTATTCTATCGTATTCCAAGATTAGCGTATGTATGTATACATATATATATATATATATATATATATATATATATATATATATATATATATATACACGCCTAGGTGTACTTATGTAAATGTATATATATCCTCCTATGTACACGCATGTAGGTATTATTCCATACACATGTATCATATATACGCACACATATATATGTTGGTATGTATGGTTCATATAACTCTATATTTCATGTATGACTTTCTTGAAGTTTCCTTATTTAAATTGGCTTGGTAACACCTCAATAATAATTAAGTAAAGAAGGGTAAGTTGACTTAAGTAACACACGCTAAAAGAAATTGTCGCTTTCATTCCGTCTTATATTCATAGTTTTCACGTACATGATTGTTGGGGTACAACAAATTTTGTCATCACCATTAGTTATATCATATAATATAAGACCTGAATGTACTCATAAATATGAGGTAAGTATAGTGGTGTGACGTTGACGTACGTTCGTAATATATGTAACTTGTCGGTAGTACATCGGAATATATGTGTATTGTGCCTTTTTATGAAAAATCTGAATATATATAATATATATACATATAACGTGTATGCCAAATGGAGAGGGGACTTTCCATGTTTCAATGTGCTGCCATCATGCCTTCTCCAAATATATATCCATTTAATGAACTACTTAGTCCATTTAGATAAGTACTTCACTCAATGAACTAGTTTAGTTCATTAATGGTGGCACCTGAAAATAGTTCAAACACAACAAATGTTTGCCATTTGATGTAAGCTTTAAAGCTTCATGGCTTGTTAGTATGACAACATTATATATAAAGTATATACGACAAGTTTATCACAAAAACGTGTTAAGTAATAAAATTGTCATGCATTTTTTAAACACGTTGTATTTAAATCATGCATTCGTAAATCACTCAAACTCTTTTTCTCAATACACCAGTGTTGGCATCCTCATAGGTGCTCGTCCATGCCTTCCTCCTCTTTGCCCCCTATGCTCAAAATTGGTAGCCCTTTCTCTAACAGTGATTTGGGGCATTTGAGTCACCACTTGGTCCATTCTATTTGACATTTTGTCCATCATTTGTGTTAGTTTTTCCAATGTTATGGCAAAATTAGGCACCTTCGAAATCCGTGGGGACGAAGAGCTACTCCTGAGCGTGTTTGCCAGGCATAAAGTTCAACATGAAACAAAAACTCAAAACAAAAGATAGAAAAAGAAAACTAACTCAAAGACAAAAAAATGTGCTTATGTTAGTGAAAAATAAATTCAAGTATTTAGTGTCTTTCGACTCACCATTTTAGATTCATTCAAGTGGATTTTACCTCTCCTTTTTGAGTCTCACAATCACTCATGCCTTTTTCCTCTCTACTTGTGTTTTTCTCAAGATACGCAGTTTAGAGTGATATCAAGTTAACGCAAGTTGTGGTCTTTAACCGCTTGTAAAACTTATCCAAGAGGGTATATAATACATAGAAAACACAATGACAGTATAGACTCAACAAGACTCAATACAAAGGGGGCAAACTAAGAATCAAGGAAATAAGAAACCAAAAGTGATATGCAAAGGCTGGACAAAAGAATTACTAAGGTTGCTTTGGGCAATTCTTAACCAACTTGGTCTAGTATGCAATCATGCTATGCAAATTTAATCGACTAAAATACACAAAAAATTCTAAAGTATGTAGGTGTCGGACTTGTATAGCACCACTAGAGGGGGTTGAATAGTGAGTGTAGAAAAATTGGTTTTCAAAAACTTTTAATGACTACTTACTCACTTCTGAAAACATATTTTATTTTCAGATCCCGTTTTTGATTAACTAAATGACCAGGTTCTAGACCTCCAAAATTTGTGACATTTTGTGACAATGTACTCTCAGATGTTTTTTATTTGTCATAAAATTTCAGATTAAAACTCAAATATTAAGGCCCTGAATAAATGTTTTTAATTGGACTCTGTCAATCTGTGAAAAACTTTCTCTTAGACTGAAAACTTAATTCCTATTTAATGACAACTCTAAATGATCAGAAAATTTTATGAAATGTCCCTTAAGATGTCTACTTTAATGGGTTGAAATTTTTTTTCAAAATTTATTTGGAATGTATATCAATCATTTTGATGTTCTCAGCCTGTGCCAATCTGAAAATCAGATTGCACTAGACTCAGAACATTGAATGTTTGGATGGCTTATACTTATTCAAATTTGATTAAACTTGTCTTAAATGAAACCTAAGACCTTTATCTATATCTCTCCAAAATTTTGATGATTTTTGAAAAACGTTTGCTATTTTTCTGTGGCGTTGAAAACGATGCAAAAAACATAAACTAAAGATAAAAGTGCTAAAAGTAAAAACACCAAGATTTTTTTACAATGGTTCGGTCTAATCAAGCTACTCTAGTCTTGGAAGACACCTTCTTCAGTATTCACTAATCACCAAAAAAATCTTAGAACAAGGGTGGCTGGAGTTATAAACCGAATCCTTTACTGTCCACCCCCGTTTACAAAGAACAACAACACCGACCAACAAAAACACCACCACCTCACGAATAAAGGTTTTATCACACCTTGATCAACCTTGTACCAAAATAGAATGTGTACGGGTGGTATGAATGAAGTCTATACATATTATGGAATGTATATTTGATAAGCTTAAGGGTATGTGCAAGAGAAGAAGATAGGAGAGAAGTATTGCTTTGCAATTGATAGAATATGAAAATGAGTCTTTCATTGTTTGATTATCTTCCTCCATTTTGTAGCATTTATGGCATGCCCCCTAGGCTGAGAATGCTCTTGAAGAATGTCTTGAATGCCCTTGGAATATACCTTGTATAGCTTTGTGACATACCTTTGCTTACTAGGCGAAAAGTGATTGGACAAGTGATGTGTCTTCGCCTTGTTGTCACTCTATGATAGGGTCTTCATTTATCCACCTTCGCACATAATACATGACATGGAAAACACCAAGAAAAATCTGAAAATAATTCAAATTTCAAATGTCTTGATTGCCAATGAATCATAAGTGTGATTGCCCCTCATTTTGGAATGAATTTGAACTTGAAGAGCTACAAAAAATCCGGCCATAAGACACATGTGCTGAAAACTTCAGCACTTTTTGACTTTTGAAAGTTTACCATGTATATCTTGGTCTCCATCTATACTAGCATTCATTTGTGGATCATTCTCCACCAATCATAGTGCAAAATAAGCTCTACCTAAGCTCCAAATAAGCTCATAACAGCCGCCTAATTCAGCATGCATGTGCTGAAAATAATTTTTGAGTTTTGAAAAAATAATGATGCAGTATCTTCATATACATGGTATATTTCAATCATCATTTAAATTTGTTTTCTATAATACTCCAAGATATGTCTTAGATGTGTAAGACATGTCTAGATACATGTCACAAAGTGTTAAAAAAAAGTCTCCTTGAGATTGTAGAAAAACGAATTTTCTACTTCCGTCGATTGCATGATTTTTCTCCACTTTATCTCAAATCCCTTAGACATGTAAAATGAGTTATACAACATATAAAATACATGATATAATGTATAATTTTAGCTCCAAAATATGAATGGAATTTTGGCCATGTGGTGTATTATTTTGAATTTCAAAACAACAACATTAATCCAAATACAATCAATGGGGCGGGGTGTGTGTTCAAAAGTGGTATGATATGCCTCATTAAAACCTTGGCAAGCAAAATCACCATTGTGGATAAAATCTTGCACGAAGGGAAAAGAGTACATATTTAACACTTTGAAACAATCTTAATGCAACCTCTCAGCCCAATCGATACAGCCAAAACGCAGTGTGTCTGAAGATAGTCAGCAGGGAAGGTCATAATAATGGCAGCGTAGCTCGGTCCAATCCATGCAAACACAACAAATGTTTGCCATATAATTTAAGCCTTAACGCTTCATTGAACGTTAGTATAATAATGATACATATAAAACATATAAAGCATATTTATCATGTAAGCATGTTATGTAACACTTAAATCAAGCAATTCGAAAACATGTAACATTTAAATGATGCATTTTCAAATCATTCAAACCCTGGTTTCTCAATAATCTTTCCCTTTTGATGATTTGCAAAATAACCTCTATTCATGATTTAAATGTGTCATAATCGCTCCCCTTACAATCATGCATTCAATTTTGAATTTCAAAACCCTTTAAGTCGCACTCCCCTTGAAGTCAATCTATCCCTTAAATCATGCTTTTCTCCCCCTTTATTTTGTAAATCACATCAAAGAAACGCAATTAGAAGCAAAAGCAATAAGGAGCAATTTATACAAAGAATCATGCATTTCTAGTGTATCATGCTCATATGTATGCTATTTCTTCTATGTCATAAATTCACATTTGGTTCATTTGACATAAAACGCTTTACTTTAGGGTCCTTAAGTGTTAGTGATTCAACCCTTCGCAAGAGTACCTTTTGGTACCCAAACTTGGGTGACCTTTCTTGGTCTTACAAAAGATGAGAAGAAAGATAAAGAAGAAATATAGAACATGTTGTGATCACTTCTATTTGGCCAATAATGGCAAAATCTATAATTGTAAAAATAAGGTGATTTTTTGCTTTGATATGCATTTTGGTTTGCATGCAAGATCTGTGATCTAGATGCATTAGTATGATATGAATGTCACCTATACATCAATGGTTTTCTTTCATATCTATACTGCACATGGTTATACTTTTCATGTGATGAAAACGAAATAATACGATGAGATGCAATGGGTGACTCTCTAGTTTGTGTTATCGCCTTCTTAGGCTTTACAATTGTTTTAAATACATTTGGTTGCTTAGATGAAGATAGAACTAAATTTGTAGATTTGTTTTGTACATGATTATCTTCAATATACCCTAATCCGGTTTTGTCAGTTTTATGCTTTTGAAAAGAGATAAGATGATCTAACATGAAAGTTCATGTATCAAATTGTTTTACCATCTTTTCTAGGTCCGTGTTTCTTCATCTCAAGTCTAAGATCTCGGCTTTCATAAAGTATTTTCGGATGTCAAAGATGCAATTTTTGATTTTAATGATTTAATCATGCTAGATGACTCCTCTTTTGAATCGTTTAATTGAGATACAAGATTTGTGTTAGAAGATTCTGACAATTTCTTGTCTTCAATTAGACATTTCTTTTCTTTTGTAAGAGTCTTCATAAATTTATGCAACTCAAGATATTGACTAAACAAATCATCACAACAAGATTCAGAATCAGAATTTACTTCACTGGATGCTTTGAATGCAAAGCATACTTGAGCCTTTTCCTCTTTGGTTTCTTCACTTTCAGAATCAGATGAATCACTCTATGTTGATGCTTTGAGGGCTCTTCTTGTATTCTCTTGTTTAGGTTCTGAGATGAGTCTAGTTTTTGTCCATTCTTTTTCACGGTTTTTGTTTATAGTTTTGTCTTTGTTTGGGTAGTCATAAAAGATGTGTCGAAGTCTTCCACAATCATAACATTTAATATCTTTATCATTATTCTTATTCCTATGGTTCATAGATGAAGTAGGTTTGTTTTTAAAAGACTTTCTCATGATCTTTCTTAATCCTTTAGTCAACAAGATTATATCTTCATTATTAGAATCAATGTCACTATCATCTACACGCCCAGAAGAAGTAGAAACGTATTTATTTGATTTAAACAATATAGTCTTATCTTGTTTAGAAGTTGATTCCGATTTCCTAAGAGAGAGTTTGTTTTCATATAACTTTAGAGATCCGATCAATTCTTCCATTTTTATTGACTTTCTTTCTTTACTTTCTTCAATTGCGGTCACTTTCGATCCCATTCGGATGGGATGCTTCTCAATACTTTTTGTACTTTTTCCTATGAAGAGAAAACCTTGCCAAGAGACTCAAGAGAATTGTAGATGTTAGTCAATCTCAAATCCATATCAACAATAGATTCATTCGGCAATAATTTAAAGGATTCAAGAGTAGACATAAGCATATTGATCTTGGACTTTTTAACTTGACTAGTTCCTTCATCCTTCATTTCTAAATACCTCCACATCTCTTGAGCACTAGAACAATTAGATACATAAATCGATTCACTTTTACTCCAACCGTTTAAGAGAAGTTGCATGGTCGTAGCATTCATACTCAACTTCTTTTTATCATCAATAGTATATTATTGCTTAGGTTTTACGACTTCTAAAGTAACATCATCAACTGTGGATATCTTAGATGGAACAAACGGACCATCTTATATGATAGAACATAAATCTATGTCAATATCCATAAGAAAAATTTTCATGCGAAGTTTCCATTGAATAAACGACTCACCATCAAAAAGAGGAGGCCTTTGGCTTGACATACCTTCTTGCTCGGTTTTATTGCTAGTGGATGCCATCTCACAAAGATCGTTAGATCTTCTTGTTGTGAGTGAACCTCGCTCTGATACCACTTTTCGGACCTGTATAGCGCCACTAAAAGAGAGGGTTGAATAGTGAGTGCAGAAAAATTGGTTTTTAAAAACTTTTAGTGACCCATTACTCACTTTTGAATGCAGATTCCATTTTCCGATTCAGTTTTTGATTAATTAAATGACCACGTTTTAGACCTCCAAAATTTATAAAACTTTGTAACAATGTACTCCCAGATGTTATCTATATGTCATAAAAATTTCAGTTTAAAACTCAAAGTGTAAGGCCCTGAACAAACGTAGTTAATTGGACTTTATAAATCTGTGAGACACTTTCCCTTAGAATGTAAAATTAAATCCTATTTAATGACAACACCAAATGATCTGAAAATTTTATGAAATGTCCCTTAGGATGCCTACTTTAATGGGTTGAAACAGTTTTTTGAATTCCTTTGGAACGTTTATCAACCACGTTGATGTTCTCAACCTTTGCCAATCTAGAAATCAGATTGCACTAGTCTCAGAACATGGAACGTTTGGATGACTTATACACCAACTCCTTTAATGCCCCCCATTTACTAAGAAAAACAACAACGACCAACAAAAATACCACCAACTTACTAATGAAGGTTTGATCACACCTTGATCAACCTTGTACAAAAATAAAACGTGTATGGATGGTATGAATGAAGCCTGTACATATTATGGAATATATATTTGATATGCTTAAGGGTATGTGCAAGAGAAGAAGATAAGAGAAGAAGAGAAGTATTGCTTTGCACTTGATAGAATACGAAAATGAGTCTCTCAGTGCTTGATCAGCTTCCTCCTTTTATAGTATGTACGACACGCCCCCTAGGCTGAGAATGCTCTTGAAGAATGTCTTAAATGCCCTTGGAAGATACCTTGTATAGCTTTGTGACATACCTTTGTTTACTTGGCAAAATGTGATTGGACTAGTGATATGTCTTTGTCTTGTTGTCATTCTATGATAGGGTCTTCATTTATCCACCTTGGCACATAATATATGATATGAAAAAACCAAGAAAAATATGAAAATAGTTCAAATTTCAAATGCCTTTATTTGCAAATCAATGATAAGTGTGATAAAAACCACCTTATCAATAGTTCATTTATCCACCTTGTTGTCTTTCAATAGTTCATTTATTTCAATGATAAGTGTGATTGTCCCTCATTTTTGAAATGAATTTGAACTTGAAAAGCTACAAAAAAATCAGCCATAAGACACGTGTGCTAAAAACTTCAGCACTTTTTAATTTTGAAAGTTTATCATGTATGGCTTGGTCTCCATCGATACTAGCATTCATTTTTGGATCATTCTCTATCAATCATAGTGCAAAATAAGCTCCATCTAGGCTTCAAATAAGCTCATAACAGCTGCCTACTTCAGCATGCATGTGCTGAAAACAATTTTTGAACTTTAAAAAGTAATGATGTAGTATCTTCGTATACATGGTATATTTCAATCATCATTTAAATTTGTTTTCTAGAATACTCCAAGATATGTCTTGGATGTGTAAGACATGTTTAGATACATGTCACAAACTATTAAAAAAATGTTCCCGTAAGAATGTAGAAAAACGAAATTTCGACTTCCGTCGATTGCGCGATTTTTCTCTATTTTATCTCAAACCTCTTAGACATGTAAAATGTGTTATACACCATATAATATACATAATATAAGTATAATTTCAGCTCCAAAAGATGAAAAGAATTCTTTCCATGTGGTGTATTAGTTTGAATTTGAATTTTCAACAAATCAAGACAGATGATAGGCAATTGATATATGTAATTATGGTATGACTTTAGGGTTGTATTTGAAATATGGTGCACAAACGTTTTATGTATTTGAAGTGTATATTGGCTGGTCATCTTTGTATGGTAAGTATATGATATGTCGGTGACGGTTCTGTAGTTATTTGATGTGGCAATTTTTGTTTTACGCACTTGTGACATATCAGTATATTTTTGGAAGCTTGATGACATGGAATATATGACTTGGAATCCGTATATACTCAAAAAGATGATGTGTGTATTGTAGATTGACGTTGACGAACGTTTATTGTTGAGAAAAAGAGTTTGAATGATTCATAAAATACATGATTTAAATAACGCGTGTTTAAGAAATGCATGACACAATTTATAATTTGACATGTTTTTCCAACAAACTTGCCTTATATACTTTATATATAATGTTGCCGTACTAACAAGCCATGAAGCTTTAAAGCTTACATCAAATGGCAAACATTTGTTGTGTTTGAACTATTTTCAGGTGCCACCCTTAATGAACTAAACTAATTTATTGAGTGAAGTACTTATTTAAATGAACTAAGTAGTTCATTAAATGGAGATATATTTGGAGAAGGCATGATGGCGACAAACTTGGAAATGGAAAGTCTCCTCCCACTCCTCATTCACATGTTTTTATAGATATTGTACATATATATTCAGATTTTTTATAAAAATGCACAATAGACATATATTCCGATGTACTAACGACACATTACATATATTACGAACGTACGTCAACGTCACACCACTATACTTACCTCATATTTATGAGTATATTCAGGTCTTATATCATATGATATAAGTCATGGTGATGACAAAATTATTACGACATGTTACGAGGTTGTAAACAAAAAATTGTCGTATCGGGTGACTACCGGAACATCGCCCACGTGTCATGTACTTTCCATATATAGATGGCCATCCCCTACACTTCAAAAATGGCCAGAAATTTCGTGGCTAACAGGTTACATTTAGCCATAAAATTATTCCATGTTGGCACACACAAATCACCCCCAATTAAGGCCAAATTGTGGAGATTCCAAATTCAAATTTTTTTTGTCACATGGGGCGCCACTTTAATCAGCCATTAGAGCTGAATATTCAATTTAATTTATGTATATTATGTGTGACATAATATATAAAACATGTGCAAAAAGTTGTAATTTAATCGGAGAAAAATCGCGTAATCGACAAAAGTCGAAAATTCGGTTTTCTACGAACACAACACAAGGAACATTTTTGGCATGACATGTAACATGTATTTAGACACTTTTTACACATTCAAGATATGTTAAAGTGTTCTAGAATATTCAAATTAGTGCTGATTGGAATATGCCATATATGTGTAATTATTGTGCAATATTTGACAAAGTTTACAAAAGTAATATTCAGCACATGTTCAAGATGCATATACACGCAATTCTCAGCTTGGTGGAGCTTGTGTGAAGCTTAGTTGGCATCTAAATTGGTGGAGAATAAGCCACACAAGTTTAGTGACATAATGGAGGAAGGTACACAAGGTAACATTTCAAAACTTTAAGAATATAACACATGTTGAAAATTCAGCATGTGACAATCTAGAGCTGGCTGATTTTTGTCTTGAATGGTGATCAAATTTGCTTCCAAATTTGTAGGGATTAACTGTTGAATATTTGGTAATGTTTTAAACCTTATTTGTCACATGTTTTAGATGTTAATCTCAGATTTTTAAAGCTACTAAATGGTGACAAGGTTGGACCAATCATGAAGTGCCAAGTAAGAAAAGTCTAGACATTCATCCAATCAAGTTGTGCCAAGTAAGCAAGATGGTGCCACATCTACACAAGGAATTCTTCCAAGGACATAAAAGAGAATTCTCAAGGTGAAGAAAAACCCTAAGTGAGACGGCCATTCTCAAATAAAAGGAAGAGAAAAGAGCAAAAACCAAGATAAGACTACTCTCATATTCCATCAAGTGCAAAGAAGCCTCTACTCTCTTCTTCTATATTTCTTTCTTGTTCTTCTTTTCTCAAGCCTATTGTACTTATATTCAAACATATCGAACAGTCTTTGTTCATACCACCATACACGCATCATTGTTGTAAAAGGTTGATCAAGATGTGATCAAACCTTCATCCGTTCGGTGGTGGTGCTCGTGATTATTGTGATTGCTTGTATCGTTTGTTTAAGAGTGGAGTTAGTGTGTAACTCCAGCAAACCCTTGTGGTAAGGTGTTAATTTTTTTAGTGATAACCAAGGAAGGTGTTCTCAAAGACTGGAGTAGGTTGACTTAACCGAACCAGTATTAAATTCCTTGTTTTTTTTACTTTACTGTACAGTACTTCCAGTTTCCAGCATTCTGCATCCACTTCGTCGCAATATTAAAAATAGCAAACGAATTTCAAAAATTGTAACATTTTGCAGAAACATATCCACATCTCTTAAGTTTCATTTGGCACAAGTTTCAACCTATTTGGACAAGTATAAGTCAATCAAACGTTAATGGTTCTGAGACTAGTGCAATCTGATTTTCAGACTTGCAAAGATTGAGAACTTAAACGTATTTGACAAACTTCCCATAGACATTTTTTAAAACTGTTTGAACCCATTAAAATACATATCTTAAGGGGTTTTTCATTAAAGTTTCTGACCGTTTGAAGTTACGAATTAATCGGAATAAAATGTTCAAATCGGAGTACAATGTTTGGAAGATTCGCGCAATCTGACCACAAATGTAGTTTCAAAGGGTTAGAGATTGAATTTTAATCTGAACGTTTTAGAAGATACTCAAAACATCTAAGAGTAGAATCTCTCCAAATTTCAGAATTTTTGAAGGACTGTAACCTAGTCTTTCAAATGTTTCAAATCAGGTTCTGAAAATAGAAACTGTTTTCAGAAGTTGGGTTTTTGGGTCAAAATATTTTTAAAAACCAAATTTTCCACACCCACTATTCAACCATCCTTCTAGTGGTGCCTTACAGGTTCTAAAAGTGGTATCAGAGTGCAGGCACACTCATAACAAGGAGATCCAACGATCCTAGTGAGATGGAAACCACTAGCTTCAAAACCGAGCAAGAAGGTTTGTCGAGTCAAAGGCCTCCCTTTTATTATGGTGAGTCCTTTATCCAATGGAAACTTAGAATGAAACTCTTTCTTATGGCTATTGATATTGATTTGAAATCTATTATAGAAGACGGTCTATTCGGTCTATCTAAGTTATCTACTGTTGATGGTGTCACATAGAAGTTATAAAACCGAAACAAGAATACACTAGTGATGACAAAAAGAGACTAAGTATGAATGCTAGAGTCATGAAACTACTTTTAAACGGGCTAAGCGAAATTTAATCTAGTTACATATCTAATTGCTCTAGTGCCCAAGAGATGTGGAGAATTCTTGAGATGAAACATGAAGGGACTACCCAAGTAAAGGAGTCTAAAGTTGATATGCCACAATTGAGTCTTTCAAATTATTGCCAAATGAGTCTATTGTTGATATGGATTTACGATTGACTAACATCTATAATTTTCTTGAGTCTCTTGGCAAAGCTTTCTCTACGCAGGAAAAGGTCCAAAAGGTGTTAAGAAGTCTCCTAATCTGAATGAGACCCTAAAGTCATAGCAATTGAGGAGAGTAAAGAAACGAAATCAATAAAAATGGAGGAACTAATTGGACCGCTAAAGGTATATGAAAACAAATTTACATCAAGGAAATTGGAATCAACGTCAAAACAAGATAAGACTATTGCTTTTAAATCAAATGAATATGTCTTTACTTCTTCCGATCACGTAGATGATAGTGATTCCGAACCAGACAATGATAATCTAATACTATTGGCTAAAGGTTTGAGAAAATTTATGAGAAAGTCATTTAAAAGCAAACCTAAGGCTACTTCAACTAAAAGAAATAAAAAAAATTAATGACAAGGACGTAAAATGCTATGAATGCAGAAAACTTAGACACTTGTCTTATGACTGCCATAACAAGGACAAACAAACAAACAAACACCTTGACAAGGATCGGACCAAAACTAGACTCGTCTCAGAACCTTAACAAAAGAGAAGAGCTCTCAAGGCTGTACGATCTGCAAGGCACCACTAGAAGGGGGTTTGAATAGTGGGTGCGGAAAATGTGGTTTTTAAAATGATTTTGACTCAAGAACCCAACTTCTGAAAACAGTTTTTGTTTTCAGGACCAGTTTTAAAATGTTTTTAAAAATAGGTTGTAGGTCTTCAAAAATTCTTAAATTTTGAGAGAACTTATCCTCAGATGTTATGAGTGTCTCCTAAAAATTTCAGATTTAAATTCAACCTCTAACCCCTTCAAAGATCGTTGGTGGTAAGATTACGCGAATCTGACAGAAACGGTAGACTGATTTGAAAATTAATTACTATTTGTACGTAACTCCAAATCCTCTGAAATTTTAACCACTAACCCCTTATAAGTTATATTAAAATGGGTTGAAACTGTTTTAAAAAATTCTTTTAGGAAGTTAGTCAAATATGATCAAAGTATCAACCTTTGCAAGCCTGAAAATCAGACTGCACTAGTCTCAGAACTTTGGACGTTTGGATGACTTATACTTATCCAAAAAGGTTAAAACCTGCGTCAAAAGAACCCTAAGAATCGTGGATATGTTTCCTGAAAGGTTTGTGATTTTTGAAATTCGTTTACTATTTTTACAAACGTGATTAAAAACAGTAAACAGTGCTGAAACAGAAAATCAGTGCTGAAAGTAAATGACACCAAGAATTTTATACTGGTTCGGTTATAAACAACCTACTCCAGTCTTCGAGGAACACCTTCCTCGGTTCACACTAATCACACAATACAAATACACCTTACCACAGGGTTGATGGAGTTACACACCAACTCCAACCCTTTACAAACCTTGTATGTTGAATACAATACACACGAACACCACCACCTTGCAAGATTGAAGATTGATCACACCTTGATCAATCTTTTACAAAGATAGAGAATGTGTGGTGGTGTAAGATAATCCTATTCAAGAATATGAATGTAAGTACAATAGGCTTTTAGAAGAAAGAAAGAAAGAGAGTGTAGAAGAAGAGAGGTATTGGCGTTTTTTTGCAAGAATGTAATGCTTGTTCTTGTTCTTGTTTTGCTCATCTCCTTTCCTTTTTAACATATGGCCGTCCCCCCTAGGTGCTTTTTCCCTCTTGAAAATTATCTTCTAAGTCCTTGGGAGAGTGTGTGGCATCATTGTGACATGCTCTTGCTTACTTGGCACCTCCTCATTGGATGATCATTTAACCTTTGCTGACTTGGCACTCGTTGATTGGTTGAATGTTGTCATCATTTGAGACTTGGAAAATCTGAGAATTCCACTAAAAACATGTGCCAAAATCATCATAAAATAGTTGCCATAACTCATAACATTATCACCCAAATCAAGCAAGATAATTTCTCTACAAAATTGATGAAAATTTCGGCCATAAAGGATACTTGACATGCTGAAATTTCAGCATGTGATACATGGAGATATAATTCAAATTATTTCCAAATTTTCATTGATTTTTCTTTTAAAATAAATCACCAATGAGTAGCAAATATTCTCATCATTTTTGGAAATGAAATTGGACACTAATATGACCACAAAATCGGCCAAGGTGCGTTCCCACACATGTTGAAATTTTTCAGCATGTGTGATATTCAAGATATCACACTTTATGACTTTATATCTTATTCAAATTACTTCCAATTCTTCTTCCAATTGATCACATGTTTCAAGACAAAATATATGCTCATTTAAGGTGAAAATCGGCCAGCCTAGTATCCACCTGCTGAAATTTTCAGCATGTGTTTCAAATGAGAAAAAATTTGAAACATTACCTTTTATAGCTTCTTTCTTTAAATCACCAACATTGTATGATTGATTCTTGACCAATCAATATGCCAACAAGGCTCCACATATGCTTCATCTCATCTGTATAGGCGTGCATGACAAGTATATACATGCGCTGAATTTTATTTTTGCAAACTTTGTAAAATAGTGCACATTTAATAATACACACATGGCATATTCCAATCAGCCCTTAATTTAATTTTCTAGAACACTTTAAGATGTATGACATATGTAAAAGTGTCTAGATACGTGTCATATGATGTGCCAAAAATGTTCCATGTGTTGTGTACGTAGAAAACCAAATTTTCGATGTTTATCGATTACCTGATTTTTCTCTAATTAAATTCCAACATTTTGCACATGTTATATATATTATGTTACACATAATATACATAATATAAACTTTAATATTCAGCTTATAAGGCTGATTAAAGTGGCTCCATTTACATGTGACAAAATTAAAATTAGAATCTGCACACTTTGGCCTTAATGTGGGGTGATTTGTGTGTGCAAACATGGAATGATTTTATAGCTGGAAATAACATCATAGACAAGAAAATTATAATGATTTTTGAGGTGTAGGGGCTGGCCATCTATTTATGGCAAGTACATGACACGTTGGTGAAGTTTCGGTATTCACCCGATACGACAATTTTTGGTTTAGAACCTTTTAACGTACCGTATTTAATTTGTCATCACCATGACTTATATCATATGATATAAGACCTGAATATGCTCATAAATATGAGTTAAGTATGGTGGTGTGATGTTAACGTACGTACGTAAAATATATAGCGTGTCGGTAGTACGTTGGAATACATGTGTATGTGTCTTTTTGAAAAAATCTTAACATATATGTATTTATATATATATATATATATATATATATATATATATATGCGTGTATATATGTGAGAGGAGAAGGAGGAGACTTTCCTTTCTTAATCTTGTTGCCTTTGTGCCTTGTCCAAATGTTGCTTCCTTTAATGAACTACTTAGTTTTATTAACTAATTACTTCACTTAATAAACTAGTATAGTTCATTAATGGTGGCACCTGAAAATAGTATAAACACAACAAATGTTTGCCATTTGATGTAAGCTTTAAAGCTTCATGGCTGTTAGTACGGCAACATTATATATGAACTATATAAGGCAAGTTTTACGCAATATGTCATGCACATTTATATCATGCACGTTTTTATGCAATATGTCATGCACATTTAAATCATGTATTTTAAAATCACTCAAACCCCTTTATCTCTACAATCTCCCCCTTTTGATTATTTTCAAAATAACCTACTTTCATGATTTAAATCCTATCGTTCCCCCTTCAATCATGCATAAATTTGAATTTTAAATTTCAAATCCGCTCCCCTTGATTTACGCAATCAGTGCCTCTCTCTCCCTTAAATCATGCTTTCTCTCCCCTTTTATTTTGGAAATTCAATCAAAAGTGCTTGTAAAGATGAAAGAAAATCATGCATTTTGAATGATCTCAAAGGTGCATTCTTAAGGGTTATTTATTCAACCCTTTGAAAATGTCCCTTTTGTTTCCAAATTTGGGTGACCCTTCTAGGTCTTCCAAAAGGTGAGAAAGGTGATGGAAGCACAACATGATATACTTTAGGTGCAACTGCATTTGGCCTTTGGCCAAGAACTCCTTTATACGCATTGTATGTAGGACGTTTTTGATATGTCCTTGTGTTAGTGTGTGTAGTGTGTAATCTAGATGGATGAAATGCATGTCGTGTATGCATCACTTGTTTCTTCTCATATCTATATGGTACAAAATTGTATTTCTTATGATATGAAGAAGAAGTATGACGAGATGTGGGGAAAAGGGGTCTTTGCATCATCTTAGACGCCGTTTTTGGTTTTGGAGTGTGTACTTTCTTAGACACTACAGACTTGGTTGGTTTGATGGATACTTCATTTGTTTCAATGCATCCTAAACCCGTTTTATCACTATCATGCTTTTGTGAAGAAATAATGTGATCTAGCATGTTTGTTCCCGTATCAAATTTCTTCACCATTTTCTCTAAATTCGCTTTCCTTGATTTCAAGTTAGAAATCTCGGATTTCATTTCATCATTGTGTGTAGTCAATGATGAGACCTCTGATTTTAATGCATTAATGATGCATGACGACTCTTCTATTGAATCGTTTAATTGAGAAACAAGGTTCGTGTTAGAAGATCTAACAACTTCTTGTCTTCAATTAATTGTTTCTTTCCTTTTGCAAGAGTCTTTGAAAACTTATGCAATTCTAAATATTGACTAAATAAATCATCACAAGAACATTCAGAATCGGAATCAGAGTCGGAAGATACCTCATTTGATGCTTTAGATGTAAAGCATACTTGTGCCTTGTGTTCTTCCGTATTATCAATCTCAAAGTCGGATGTGTCATTCCAAGTGGAGGCTTTGAAAGCTCTTCTCCTTTGCTTAGGTTCTGAGACGAGTCTATTCTTGTTCCGATCCTTGTCAGGGTATTTGTTTGTTTGCTTTTCTTTATTAGGGCAGTCATATGATAGATGTCCAACTTTGCTGCATTCATAGCACTTTATTTCCTTATTTTTATTTTTATGATCCTTAGAGGAGGTAGACTTATGTTTAATCGATTTTCTCAAGACTTTTCTTAATCTTTTAGCCATCGTGATTAAGTCCTCATCATCAAAATCTATGTCACTATCATCTACGACGTATTCATTTAATTTAAATGCTATAGCCCTATCATTATTAGAAATAGACTCAGAATGTCTTAAAGCGAGTTTGTTTTCATATACCTTAAGTGACCCAATTAGTTCTTCCATCTTAATCGATTTAGTCTCTTTGCTTTTTTTCTATGGCAGTTACTTTAGAGTCCCACTCGGATGGAAGGCTTCGCAAGACCTTTTGTACCTTTTCCTGCATAGTAAAGGCTTTGCCAAGAGACTCAAGAGAATTGTAGATGTTAGTCAAGCGAAGATCCATATCAATGATAGATTCATTAGGCAATAATTTAAATGACTCGAGTGTGGACATAAGCATGTTGATCTTGGATTCTTTTACTTGACTAGTGCCTTCGTGTTTCATTTCAAGCATTCTACACATTTCTTGTGCACTAGAACAATTTGAAACATAGCTTGATTCACTTTTACTTAGTCCATTTAAAAGTAACTGCATATCCCTAGCGTTCATCCTTGGTCTCTTTTTATCATCACTAGTGTACTCTTGCCTAGGCTTAACGACCTCTAATGTGACTCCATCTACACTGGATAACTTTGATGGAACAAATGGACCATCTTCTATAATTGAGCAAAGATCAATATCAATTGCCATAAAGAAAATTTTCATTATTACCTTCCATTGAACGAAAGACTCACCATCAAAGAGAGGAGGCCATTGGCTCGACATACCTTCTTGCTCAGTTTTGAGATTTGTGGTTGCCATGTTACTGAATCGTTGGATCCTTTGAAGTGAGTGTTCCTGCGCTCTGATACCAGTTGTAGGATCTGAAAGGCACTACTAGAAGGGGGTTTGAATAGTGGGTGCGGAAAATGTGGTATTTAAAATGATTTTGACTCAAGAACCCAACTTCTGAAAACAATTTCTGTTTTCAGGACCAGTTTTAAAACGTTTTTAAAACTAGGTTGTAGGTCTTCAAATATTCTGACATTTTGAGAGAACTTAGCCTCAGATTTTATGAGTGTCTCCTAAAAATTTCAGATTTAAATTCAACCTCTAACCCCTTCAAAAACCGTCGGTGGTCAGATTGCACGAATCTGCCAGAAACGGTAGACTGATTTGAAAAATTAATTACTATTTGTACGTAACTCCAAATACTCTGAAATTTTAACCACTAACCCTTTATAAGTTATATTCAAATTGGTTGAAACTGTTTTAAAAAATTCTTTTAGGAAGTTAGTCAAATATGATCAAAGTCGCAACCTTTGCAAGCCTGAAAATCAGACTGCACAAGTTTCAGAACTTTGGACATTTGGATGACTTATACTTATTCAAAAGGGTAACAACTTGTGTCAAAAGAACCCTAAGACGTGTGGCTGTGTTTCCTGAAAGTTTCGTGATTTTTGAAATTCGTTTACTATTTTTACAAACGTGATTAAAAACAGTAAACAGTGTTGAAACAGAAAATCAGTGCTGAAAGTAAATGAAACCAAGAATTTTATACTGGTTCGGTTATAAACAACCTACTCCAGTCTTCGAGGAACACCTTCCTCGGTTCACGCTAATCACACAACACAAATACACCTTACCACAGGGTTGATGGAGTTGCACACCAACTCCAACCCTTTACAAACCTTGTATGTTGAATACAATACGTACGAACACCATAACCTTGCAAGATTGAAGATTGATCACACCTTGATCAATATTTTACAAAGATAGAGAATGTGTGGTGGTATAAGATAAGCCTATTCAAGAATATGAATGTAAGTACAATAGGCTTTTAGAAGAAAGAAAGAAAGAGAGTGTAGAAGAAGAGAGGTATTGGCTTTTTTCAAGAATGTAATGCTTGTTCTTGTTCTTGTTTTGCTCATCTCCTTTCCTTTTTAACATATGGCCGTCCCCCCTAGGTGCTCTCCCCCTCTTGAAAATTATCTTCTAAGTCCTTGGGAGAGTGTGTGGCATCATTGTGACATGCTCTTGCTTACTTGGCACCTCCTCATTGGATGATCATTTAACCTTTGCTTACTTGGCACTCGTTGATTGGTTGAATATTGTCATCATTTGATGACTTGGAAAATCTGAGGATTCCACTAAAAACATGTGCCAAAATCATCATAAAATAGTTGACATAACTCATAACATTATCACCCAAATCAAGCAAGATAATTTCTCCACAAAATTGATGAAAATTTCGGCCATAAAGGATACTTGACATGCTGAAATTTCAGCATGTGATACATGGAGATATAATTCAAATTATTTCCAGATTTTCATTGATTTTTCTTTTAAAATTAATCACCAATGAGTAGCAAATATTCTCATCATTTTTTGGAAATGAAATTGGACACTAATATGACCACAAAATCTGTTGTACCCCACGAAAATCGTACAGTATTTGAGACTAGTATGAGTGGCGTATCGGAATGTTATTTCTGCCAAGTACATTTTATTAAGTTTTATTATTTCTTCTTCAGTTAAATTTCCTTAATGTAAATATTATAAGAAATGGTATAATTATATAAGTATGCCTCATGAAGCAAGTGAAATGACAATTATACCCTCTCAATTTTATTTAGAAAATCTGGCCAACAAGGAGTCTAGGAGACTCTAGAACCCTCTTTACTTCTAAATGTCCAACTAACCACTTTATTAAGCTCTTAAAATAATTCTAAAAGAAAAGGCTAACACATGTAGTTAAGAACCTCATGATTTTGTTCCAAGATTTGAAGAGTTTCTCTCCTTTTTCCTTAAGACCGCCGGGTATATCATGGATCCATGAGATCACCTTTATCTTAATACCCCAACTAACCGCTTTTGCTTTAGTTACTTTTGTCTAAGAAGATTGACATTCAAAGACGCGCATTGCTGTTTCTGGCTAATTGACTCGAAGATCAATCGGTCTTTGGAAAGAACAGCAGAACAACCTTTACCGTTTTCACCAAGAAAACTGAAAAGAAACATTGTCCCACCTCTGGGAAAGTTTTCTACCTTGAGTCAACAACAGAAATAAAATCATTTGTTGAGAGGCCATGGAACTGGTGTTTCGATCTCACACCCGAATCAACCCCATTGAAATGAAAAAAAAATAAAAAATATGCCACCGGGCCTTTCTCATTTAGCATTGACAGCATGCTCGACATTAATAAAGAGCTGCACTTGCGTCTAATGGCAACTTTTGCACTTCTCAAGAGAGGGAAAATTATGCGGATATCTTTTCTAGATAAGCTATGACCACCAATCATATGAATTAGTGGACAATTTTCAAGGTGATGTTAAAATCATCTTCTAGTGGAAACCAATCCAAAAGAAGGCTAAGCGTCCCTGCTCTGACACAAGAGTCTCTATTGGAGATAGTGTTTTAGCAACCGAAGGAACAAATCGAACTGAATCATGTCGCAAAGAGTCACTGCTCTTATGTAGAATAGTGAGATAAAGCAAGATCACATCTTCATTCTTTATGACCGAGTTTGTTTTAAGATCAAACTTCCTATCCACCAACATATCAAGGAGAGCATTCAGAAGGTGTTTGCTGGGATGCCACTGGAAGAAGTCTAGCAATAAGCTCTGTAGAGTCTGGTAACCCTTGCCCACTAGAGCCCTAAATGCACTCTTTGAAGCGTCGTTTCCGGAGAGCAAGCATGTAAGTATCTGAAGAACATTGACAACAACCTTCTCACCTATTGCAGTATCGACATTTCCGTTCGACAATGAAAGAATATGCAAAAAAAAAAGCACTCACCATCCCTAAACAGAGCTTGATATTGAATTTTATCCATCAATACGACATTTTTCATTCCCACCAACAAATCAACTGATGATTCTGCAAAGTTCTTCTCTCTTTCTTTCACATGTGTAAACGTCTCCAAATACCTGGAACATAAGTAGAGCATAGCTCTGTGGCCCTCCACATAACTAGGCACGATCTTCATCAGAGCTATTATATAATTGAGCATGCGATTTCTCTGCCCTTCCTCCCAGAACAAATCAAATAAGTAGTCAATACAAGTAGAACTGCACAAAATAGAACTCTTTGTGTCCTCCTTGAGCGAGAAGTACTTGGCAAAAGGCCCCATAAACAGTTCCACACAATTGATCCAAATCTGCACAGCATCTCGAGAAGTCACAGCATCGGGATTTTTGGAATGGAACCATGTCCTCAGGTGCAATTGCAACATCAGGACTCACGTCGACTCTACATCCACATTGGTCACTAGGGAAAGTTCTAAACTCAAAGAGGAAAGTATACTCTAGCCAATCTTGTCTTATTTGTTAAGTGCATGCTTAGAACAAGACATGAACTTAGTTGATGTAAAGAAAAGTGTTAGTATGAAAAGTGACATGTTCTAAGCGTAAATGGCAAGACTGTTGGTATGAGTTATGTGTAGCCTAAAATGAGTTATGAGACTTGAAATAACTATGTTTAAATGTGTATTTGATGTATAGTAAGTCATCTTAATAAATGAAGTTGGTTGAAGAATGCTTGAACAATAAAAAAGTGAAGAAATGCTGAAACTACTGGAGCTGGCAGATTTGTGTTGCTGATTGTGTGACATGAGAACGAACTTTAGAAGTGTTCTATTAAGCTAAATTTTGACATGACACTAGCTCTGTGTGTGTAGTACAAGTGAGAGTTGTAATTGCAGCAAAAAGAGTTATGGTTTATTTTTAATAAATCTTTTGGTAAAACTGCTCAAGAAGAAATTACTGGAACTGGGCAGAACAGTGTGACGTTTTGGATGACTTGAAAATGAATCTTAGGAGTATTCAAATTGGCTAATTTTTGGTGTGATGTTAGCCTCATATGTATATGAAATTTGTGAGTTGGAATTTCAATAAAAGAAGTTATGGTTTGTCCTTTCTGAAGTTTTTAGTAAGAAGTGGTCAAACAGAAGTACTGGAACTGGACAGATTTATGTGTTATGTTGAATGACATGAACATGAATCTTAGAAGTGCTCAAATTGGCTAATTTCTGGTATAGTGATATCCTTATGTAGATATGAAATGTGAGAGGTGGAATTTTGATAAAAGGAGTTGTGAATTATTATTAATGAAATTTTTGGTGAAACTGCTCAAACAGAGTTGCTGGAACAGGACAGTCTTGAGTAGTAAGTTGTGTGGCTTGAAAATGAACCTTAGGAATGTGATAATGAGCTGATTTTTGACATGATGATATTTTGATGTGTGTAAGACATCTGTGATTTGGAATTTTGGCAAAAGGAGTTGTGGTTTGGTCACAATTCAAATTGTGATATAACTGCTCATTCCAAGTTCTGCATGTACCCATTTTGGGAAAGTAACTAGATGACCCCCTTGACTTATTGGATTGCTTTGGAATTTTTATGGTAATTACCTAAGACATAGATGTACATGTTCATGTAAATAAACCAGTATGAAACTACCATTTTGATGGTTGATAACTGAGTTGAAGTTAGTGTACAAAACTGGAAAACATGACATTTTATTGTCATAAGTTGTAAGGCTTTGATCTTGCTCATTTAAGCTTAAATGTGATGTTAGCCTTATGAATATTGTTCCTTGGTGTGTTAGATATGTTTTTTAGGTGATGGATCAAAATGAATATGGTTTTATGACCCACGACACTGTGGTAAGACGGTACTGCCCAGCTGATTTCAGCAGTACCTTTGATGATAGTATGGTGTTTTGAGGTCGTTAGACATTTCTGAATGTTACGAAATTTTTATAGCATGGGTCTAAGCCTTCATTATGCATATGACATGGGTTTATGAATATGAGCACGAATTAATGAGCACGAGGCTGTATGAAAAAGAATGTGATTGCTGGACAGTTTTTTTTCAGTTTAAAAGACAAGTCCGTGCATGCATGTTATGATGCATTTGTTTACAAGTCGCATAATGCATGTCATGCATTGCATCATCGTCACGTACATGATTTACAGCATGTCTTTTATGAGAAAGAAAGATGAAAAGCGTTTTCAAAAGATGATTTTTGAAAAGAATGATTCCCCACCGGTACCGTGTGTGAGTATGAACTTGGCCAGTAAGAACCCACCAGATCCGAGAGAATAGATCTGAACACCAGTAGATGACGTTACCGTTCCGAATCCGGGAATAATAGATTCGAAGGGGAGACGTTACCGCCTCAGATCCGGGAAGATAGATCTGAACACCAGTAGATGACGTTACCGTTCCGAATCCGGGAATAATAGATTCGAAGGGAAGATGTTACCGCCTCAGATCCGGGAAGATAGATCTGAACACCAGTAGATGACGTTACCGTTTCGAATCCGGAAATAATAGATTCGAAGAGGAGACGTTACCGCCTCAGATCCGGGAGGATAGATCTGAGCACTCTATTGTTTTACGACGATGATGATTTAAAAGAAGAGCATGAAAGATCATATTTTCATTTTTATCTCAATGCATCACACGTACATATGCATGCATGTTACATCCATGTAGCGACTCATGAGATTTAAGTTGTGATGACCTCGCAGACCCTAGGTATGACATCCATAAGTGATTATCCTTGTTGTGGTATTCATCAATACAAGTTACAGCCTTTTAATGTTATGTTCTGCTGTGGGTGATGATTTTTCTTAAATTATGATCTTGCTACATTAAGTGATGATCCTTATCGAGTATTGGACGGAGGACAGGTATGCTTCTAAACAGAAAATTTTGGAGATTTGGTTCTTGGGTGTACTTTCCATTTGATGCATGATTGTTTATGGTGTACTTGCTGGTGACTTTGTCACTCACCTCCCTATTATTCCTCCCAGAGGCTGCAGGGAATAAAGTAGAGTGGATTGAGGATGAGCCTAGGGTTCCCCTACCCATGAGCGCAGCGAAGAGTGGGCGAATTTAGAAGACATGACTGACCAGCTATGGCTGATGACTGATGACGTATTTGAGATGGAAAACATTTGTCTTATGACTCTGAATACTTTTGATTTGAGATGTAAACTATGAATGATCGTGTGGATGATTTTGATTTGAAGTTTTAAATTCTGCCACGTTTTCGCTTACTTATTTGCGCGTAAGCGCGAAAATCCATGCGTTATATCATGGATCATGAGACGTATGGACGACGCCTAGTACTCTCCTTAGTGAAGTACGGCAGGTGCACCGACTTCGGCGGGGCCGGGGTGCGGGGCGCCACAGGTGGTATCAGAGCTAAGGCTCTAGATCCGGGCAGAATATAGAATTAAGTTATGATCGTAGTCAACTATGTTTGATTTTAGACCTAAGTCATGATCCTAGATGAGAGTTGAACTTAGACTAGGACGTTTTAGACTAGAAATTAGGGTTTTGACCAAATGATAAGGCCCTAGTCGATGGTCATCTATAGAATGTAATCATGCCTGTTTGCATGACCATAAGATCGTATATGGATTACGAATTAAATTTTGTCGCTTATTCTGAATATTATACCATGAGCAAGATTCCAACACTTCGTGGTGTGGATGGAACAACAATTCAGTAAAATGACATCATCGCTGTCACCCCGGGAGGTAGTAAACTTTACTAGCAATAGTTAGTAAGAACACACATTCAAAGGTTTGACAGGGAATTTAGTTCATAGTAGGAAGAAAGATGGTTAGGTAAAGTTGAAGGTAACTCCATGCTGATACTGGTACTGGATAGGGTAAGAGAAAAATTCTAAGAGGAGTTTTGTGAGTTCTTCCTCTCTCAGGACTTAGTCACGAGAAGAGTTGAGGAGTTTGACTCATTAAGACAAGGGTCAGGCCTCACCGTCTCAGAGTACACATTCATTACTTTGGGACAGTATGTTCCTTGATTATAAGAGATGAAAAGTTTAAGGTGATCAGATTTGTGCGTTGTCTAGACCCCAGATCAAATTAGGCTAAGTTAAGTCGCATTCGAGGACCTTTGGTGAATTATTGAAGGACAGTTACAGTGCGGAATACGATAGTAAGGGAACGAAAGAATGAGAGAAACGATTTAACAAGCGTACCAAGAAAACAAAGTAGAAGGTGGGAGCTGTATCCACATAAGGTTAGTTTATGCGGATGACAAAGAAACAACGAAGGTACGCCTAATAAATGTGAAGTACCTATGTCCTTTGTGCTACTTCCTATTAACCAAGTATGAGTGATTATGATAGTTTTCTTTAAGTTATGATGAGTAGACCACGAGTACGTAAGTGAGATTATTAGTGATAGCATGACTCAATATGACACCGTGTTTGGGACTCGGGGTCCTCGTCATGATGCGTCACTATTAGCACTTGTACACATTTTATTGCACTATATGGGGAATAGGTCATGATTATGAAAACCATGTTTTAAGAGAACGGGCCACCTTAAGATGATTTGAAATGTCATAAAGGAAACATAAGTTTCAAAGGAGAACCCACAACTTCTAGTTCGATTTTATGAAATGATCGCAAAAAGGGGTAAAAGTTATTACATAATAAGGCGATCAGCAAGACGGATGAATGTGGCGCATACCTTATGAAGAGCTTGGTATGTGTACCTTATGAGAATTATTCCGGGTGTCTTTGGAAGCTATTTCGTACGTAGGATGACTGTTATATGATCACGGAAAGGATGTTTACAGAAAAGAGCAAATGGTCTATATCCCAGAGTTAATGATCTCTGCCAAGTTTTTCATATTTATGAAAAAGGAAATTATAAGCCTGCTATGATCATGATTACACGGAATGGATTTCATTATCAAGTACATAGTATCAAGGTTGCAAGTGCTTAGGATATGAGATAAGTTACGATAACACCTCTGGAGAATTAGAATAAGTTTTGATGAGATCTCTAAGATGAATTGAACGAAGCAGTCTTGAGGGAACCAAATAGACGCTTTATGCTATCTTATTTACCTACAGAAGAAGCCACATGGGGAAACAGAAGAAAACATGAGGAGTAGAGGCCCATCTTTTTGACTAGCCTGAAGTTTCTAGGACGAAACATATATTAAGGGGGGGGGGGGAGGATGTTGTACCCCACGAAAATCGTACTGTGTTTGATACTAGTATGAAGTGGCGTATTGGAATGTTATTTCTGCCAAGTACATTTTATTAAGTTTTATTATTTCTTCTTCAGTTAAATTTCCTTAATGTAAATATTATAAGAAATGGTATAATTATATAAGCATGCCTCATGAAGCAAGTGAAATGACAATTATACCCTCCCAATTTTATTTAGAAAATCCAGCCAACAAGGAGTCTAGGAGACTCTAGAACCCTCTTTACTTCTAAATGTCCATCTAACCACTTTATTAAGCTCTTAAAATAATTCTAAAAGAAAAGGCTTACACATGTAGTTAAGAACCTCATGATTTTGTTCCAAGATTTGAAGAGTTTCCCTCCTTTTTTCCTTAAGACCGCCGGGTATACCATGGATCCATGAGATCACCTTTATCTTAATACCCCAACTAACCCCTTTTGCTTTAGTTACTTTTGTCTAAGAAGATTGACATTCAAAGAGGCGCATTGCTGTTTCTGGCTAATTGACTCGAAGATCAACCGGTCTTTGGAAAGAACAGCAGAACAACCTTTACCGTTTTCACCAAGAAAACTAAAAAGAAACATTGTCCCACTTCTGGGAAAGTTTTCTACCCTGAGCCAACAAGAGAAATAAAATCCCTTGTTGAGAGGCCATAGAACTGGTGTTTCGATCCTCACACCCGAATCAACCCCATTGAAATGAAAAAAAAATAAAAAATATGCCAGCGGGCCTTTCTGATTTAGCATTGACAGCATGCTCGACATCAATAAAGAGCTGCACTTGCGTCGTATGGCAACTTTTGCACTTCTCAAGAGAGGGAAAATTACGCGGATATCTTTTCCAGATAGGCTATGACCACCAATCATATGAATTAGTGGACAATTTTCAAGGTGATGTTAAAATCATCTTCTAGTGGAAACCAATCCAAAAGAAGGCTAAGCGTCCCTGCTCTGACACAAGAGTCTCTATTGGAGATAGTCTTTTAGCAACCGAAGGAACAAATCGAATTGAATCATGTCGCAAAGAGTCACTGCTCTTATGTAGAATAGTGAGATAAAGCAAGATCACATCTTCATTCTTTATGACCGAGTTTGTTTTAAGATCAAACTTCCTATCCACCAACATATCAAGCAGAGCATTCAGAAGGAGTTTGATGGGATGCCACTGGAAGAAGTCTAGCAATAAGCTCTGTAGAGTCTGGTAACCTTTGCCCACTAGAGCCCTAAATGCACTCTTTGAAGCATCGTTTCTGGAGAGCAAGCATGTAAGTATCTGAAGAACATTGACAACCAACCTCTCACCCATTGCAGTATCGACATTTCTGTTCGACAATGAAAGAATATGCAAAAAAAAAGCACTCACCATCCTTAAACAGAGATTGATATTGCATTTTATCCATCAATACGACTTTTTTCATTCCCACCAACAAATCTACCGATGATTCTGCAAAGTTCTTCTCTCTTTCTTTCACATGTGTAAACGTCTCCAAATACCTGGAACATAAGTAGAGCATAGCTCTGTGGCCCTCCACAGAACTAGGCACGATCTTCATCAGAGCTATTATATAACTGAGCATGCGATTTCTCTGCCCTTCCTCCAACAAATCAAATAAGTAGTCAATACAAGTAGAACTGCACAAAATAGAACTCTTTGTGTCCTCCTTGAGCGAGAAGTACTTGGCAAAAAGCCCCATAAACAGTTCCACACAATTGATCCAAATCTGCACAGCATCTCGAGAAGTCACAGCATCGGGATTTTTGCAATAGAACCATGTCCTCAGGTGCAATTGCAACATCAGGACTCACGTCGACTCTACATCCATAATGGTCACTAGGGAAAGTTCTAAACTCAAAGAGGCAAGTATACTCTAGCCAATCTTGCCTTATTTGTGAAGTGCATGCTTGAATGACTAGCCATTTTTAAGTTATAAATCTTAGTTGAAGATTCTAAGAACAAGACAAGAACTTAGTTGATGTAAAGAAAAGTGTTAGTATGAAAAGTGACATGTTCTAAGCGTAAATGGCAAGACTGTTGGTACGAGTTATGTGTAGCCTAAAATGAGTTATGAGACTTGAAATAACTATGTTTAAAAGTGTATTTGATGTGTAGTAAGTCATCTTAATAAATGAAGTTGGTTGAAGAATGCTTGAACAATAAAAAGGTGAAGAAGTGCTGAAACTACTGGAGCTGGCAGATTTGTGTTACTGACTGTGTGACATGAGAACGAACCATAGAAGTGTTCTATTAAGCTAAATTTTGAAATGACACTATCTCTGTGTGTGTAGTACAAGTGAGAGTTGTAATTGCAGTAAAAAGAGTTATGGTTTATTTTTAATAAATCTTTTGGTAAAACTGCTCAAGAAGAAATTACTAGAACTGGGCAGAACAGTGTGACGTTTTGGATGACCTGAAAATGAATCTTAGGAGATCAAATTGGCTAATTTTTGGTGTGATGTTAGCCTCATATGTATATGAAATGTGTGAGTTGGAATTTCAATAAAAGGAGTTGTGGTTTGTCCTTAATGAAGTTTTTAGTAAGAAGTGGTAAAACAGAAGTGCTGGAACTGGACAGATTTATGTGTTATGTTGAACGACCTGAACATGAATCTTAGGAGTGTTCAAATTGGCGAATTTCTGGTATCGTGATATCCTTATGTAGATATGAAATGTGAGAGGTGGAATTTTGATAAAAGGAGTTGTGTATTATTATTAATAACATTTTTGTGAAACTGCTCAAACAGAGTTGCTGGAACAGGATAGTTTTGAGTAGTAAGTTGTGTGGCTTGAAAATGAACCTTAGGAATTTGAAAATGGGCTGATTTTTGACATGATGATATTTTGATGTGTGTATGACATCTTTGAGTTGGAATTTTGGTAAAAGGAATTGTGGTTTGGTCACAATTCAATTCGTGATATAACTGCTCATTCCAGGTTCTGCATGTACCCATTTTGGAAAAGTAACTAGATGACCCCCTTGACTTATTGGATTGCCTTGGAATTTTTATGGTAATTACCTAAGACATAGATGTACATGTTCATGTAAAGAAACCAGTATGAAACTACCATTTTGATGGTTGACAACTGAGTTGAAGTTAGTGTACAAAACTGGAAAACAGGACATTTTATTGTCATAAGTTGTAAGGCTTTGATCTTGCTCGTTTAAGCTTAAATGTGATGTTTAGCCTTATGAATATGTTCCTTGGTGTGTTAGATATGTTTTCTAGGTGATGGATCAAAATGAATAAGGTTTTATGACCCACGAAACTGTGGTAAGATAGTACCGCCCTGCTGATTTCAGCAGTACCTTTGATGATAGTATGGTGTTTTGAGGTTGTTAGACATTTCTGAATGTTACGAAATTTTTATAGCATGTGTCTAAGCCTTCATTATTCATATGTATGACATGGGTTTATGAATATGAGCACGAATTGATGAGCACGAGGTTGTATGAAAAAGAATGTGATTGCTGGACAGTTTTTTCAGTTTTAAAGACAAGTCCGTGCATGCATGTTATGATGCATTTGTTTACAAGTCGCATAATGCATGTCATGCATTGCAACATCGTCACGTACATGATTTACAACATGTCTTTTATGAGAAAGAAAGATGAAAAGTGTTTTCAAAAGAATATTTTTAAAAAGAATGATTTCCCACCGGTACCGTGTGTGAGTATGAACTTGGCCAGTAAGAACCCGCCAGATCCGGGAGAATAGATCTGAACACCAGTAGATGACGTTACCGTTTCGAATCCAGGAATAATAGATTCGAAGGGAAGACGTTACCGCCTCAGATCCAGGAAGATAGATCTGAACACTTGTAGATGACCTTACCGTTCCGAATCCGGGAATAATAGATTCGAAGGGGAGGCGTTACCGCCTCAGATCTGGTAAGATAAATCTGAACACCAGTAGATGATGTTACCGTTCCGAATCCGGGAATAATAGATTCGAAGGAGAGACGTTACCGCCTCATATCTGGGAAGATAGATCTGAACACTCTATTGTTTTACGACGATGATGATTTAAAAGAAGAGCATGAAAGATCATATTTCCATTTTCATCTCAATGCATCACACGTACATATGCATGCATGTTACATCCATGTAGCGACTTATGAGATTTAAGTTGTGATGACCTTGCAGACCCTAAGTATGACATCCCTAAGTGATTATCCTTGTTGTGGTATTCATCAATACAAGTTACAGTCTTTTAATGTTATGTTCTGCTGTGGGTGATGATTTTTCTTAAATTTTGATCTTGCTACATTAAGTGATGATCCTTATTGAATATTGGATGGAGGACATGTATGCTTCTAAACAGAAAATTTTGGGGATTAGGTTCTTGGGTGTACTTTCCATTTAATGCATGATTGTTTATGGTGTACTTGCTGGTGACTTTGTCACTCACCTCCCTATTATTCCTCCCAGAGGCTGCAGAGAATAAAATAGAGTGGATTGAGGATGAGCCTAGGGTTCTCCTACCCATGAGCGCAGCGAATAGTGGGCGAATTTAGAAGACATGACTGGCCAGCTATGACTGATGACTGATGACGTATTTGAGATGGAAAACATTTGTCTTGTGACTCTGAATACTTTTGATTTGAGATGTAAACTATGAATGATCATGTGGATGATTTTGATTTGAAGTTTTAAATTCTGCCACGGTTTCGCTTACTTATTTGCACGTAAGCGCAAAAATCCATGCTTTATATCATGGATCATGACACGTATGGACGACGCCTAGTACTCTCCTTAGTGAAGTACGGCGGGTGTACCGACTTCGGCGGGGCCGGGATGCGGGGCGCCACAGGTGGTATCAGAGCAAAGGCTCCAGATCCGGGCAGAATGTAGAACTAAGTTATGATCGTAGTCAACTAAGTTTGATCTTAGACCTAAGTTCTGATCTTAGATGAGAGTTGACCTTAGACCAGGATGACTTAGACTGGAAATTAGGGTTTTGACCATATGATAAAGCCCTAGTCGATGGCCATCTACGGAATGTAACCATGCCTGCTTGCATGATCATAAGATCGTATATGGATTACGAATTAAATGGTGTCGCTTATCCTGAATGTTTGTACCTTGAGTAAGACTCTGACACTTCGTGGTGCGGATGGCAACACAATTTAGTAAAAATGACATCATCACTGTCACCCCATGAGGCAGTAAACTGTAGTAGCAATAGTTAATGAGAACACGTATTCAAGGTTTGGCAGGGAATTTAGTTCATAGTAGGCGGAAAGATGGTTAAGTAAAGTTGAAAGTAACTCCATGATGATACTAGTACTGGATAGGATAAGGGCAAAGTT
>AP025046.1:32923400-32992915 GCA_036186865.1 Eustoma russellianum | reverse complement strand
ATAGGATAAGGGCAAAGTTCCAAGAGGAGTTTTGTGAGTTCTTCCTCTCTCAGGACTTAGTCACGAAAAGGGTTGAGGAATTTGACTCACTAAGACAAAGGTCAAGCAGCTCCGTACTCATTCATTACTTTGGGAAAGTATGTTCCTTTGATTATGGGAGATGAAAGGTCTAAGCTGATCAGATTTGTGTGCGGTCTAGACCCCCAGATCAAATTAAACTAAGATAAGTCGTATTCATGGACCTTTGGTGAATTATTGGAGGACCGCTACGGGGCAGAATGCGATAATAATGGAACGAAAGAATGAAAGAAACGATTTAACAAGCAAACGAAGTAGGAGATGGAAACCGTATCCATATAAGGCTAGTTTATGTGGACAACCAAGAATTGGTGAGAGACAAGCACCTGATCACCAGCTGCTTGAACTCTATATGGCGTCCCAAGATGGATGGGGCTATGATCAATATTCTTCGCAACCATCCTCAAGATAAATGAGTGGCTAGCGCCACTATTAAACAATACATTTGTAGGCACAGTACATACTAAGATAGCTCTTGAATTATGCAAGATTGAATAAGCGGCAACAAAACAACACAATCTTGCAAAATATAAACACTGCATAAATCTTAAAACATACCAATCATAACATCAGTGGCTTCATCAACAGCAGCATCGGTCATGGCATGGACCCTTGCATTTGCATGCTGACGCTGGTTCCTTGGTTGCTACTGCTGCTGGGCTCCTTTTTTCAGACAATCTTTGATCATATGGCCGACTTTTCCACATCCAAAACACATAGTTCCCTTGTCTGGGCAGTTCTTAAGCACATGGCCCACCTTACCACATCCAAAGTATTTCCCTGCCTGAATAAAAAACTCTCCCACATGGTGCTTTGGCAATAAGGACAAACTGAAATAGCTGGCTGCTGCTGCTGACCCTGATTTCTC
The DNA here is from genome assembly GCA_036186865.1 of Eustoma russellianum. NCBI lineage: Eukaryota > Viridiplantae > Streptophyta > Magnoliopsida > Gentianales > Gentianaceae > Eustoma > Eustoma russellianum. Next base: position 32,991,969 of record AP025046.1, on the reverse strand, counting down.
GGCTGATTCTTTTGCTGCGGGCGGCGCTGAAAGCGATTCTGATTCTTTCCCTGACGATTGGGTCCTCTAAAATTCTGTTTGGCTGCCTTACAGAATCCCCCACTACAAGATGCTTCTCTTCCCCTCTTTTGACCAATCTCATCACGGTGTATAATGTCCCTCTCAATCCTGTAACAGGCATCAAGTAATGCTCCAAAATTTGCGGGATTTGGGTTGACCATCCAAGTCCTGATCCTTGGATTTAATCCTCTTTCAAATTTCAACATCTTAGTCTCTTCATCATTCATCATCGATGGCTGAAATCTCCCCAAAGCTATAAACTTATTGGCATAGTTCGCAACAGTCATTCCTTGCTCTTGCTTCAGTGACTCAAAGTCATGTCCCTTTTGCAACTTAACTGAAGGAGGTATGTAGAACTTGTTTAACTCTTGTAAGAATATATCCCATGGTATTGGTCTTGGCAAAGATTGCAGATTAGCTTTCCACCGCTGATTTGCTTCTCGCGGCAAAAATGGTCTAACAGCTTGTGTTTTCATTTCTTCGGGTGCAAGGATCAATTCAAAGCAGTTCTTTACTTGATCAAGATTTTTTTTCCTGCAATGTCGGGTTCTAATTTTCCCTCAAATGGTTGTACATTAGCTCTCTTCAATTTCTCGAAATAATACTGCGTATCCCTAACTGGCTCATGCGGCTGAAGAAGGGCATTTTTCAGCATCATAACCTGGCCAATCTGCGTCACAGTCTGGTAAAAAGCCTGAAAGGCATGGATATCATGAATCATGTGAGGTAAAGGCCCTTGAGGTTGGAGGATTATTCTGAGCAGGATGTGGGTTCTGATCCTGCGGTGGTGGTGGCAGAGGGACCTGAGCGGGTGAAGGAGGAACGGGCTCTTGAGGCTATGGAGGGACCGGCTCTGGTGCACCGGGTCGGGCTCTAGTGGATCTACCACGAGGTCGAGCCATCTGCCCTATGGAGCGTCGGAATTTATTCAAAGTTGAATATCAGGATATGCGACAAAAATCAATTCATAATTTAACGAAAACTTAAACAAATATGAGATAAGATAAGATTCGGATTAAATTCTGAGGCATTTAGAATCTCATCGACTAGGATTAAATCATTAGGTTAAAGTCCTAATTCTAGTCTAAGTCATCCTAGTCTAAGGTCGACACTCTTCTAATGATCATATCTTAGGTCTAAAAATCAAGCTTAGATTTCTAGAGTCATAACTTAGTTCTATATTCTGCCCGAATCTAGAGTCTAGGCTCTGATACCACCTGAAGCGCCCAGTACTCAGCCTGCTCTGGTGCGGTGCACCCGTCGTACTTCGTTACAGAAAGTATCAGGCATCAATGCTTAACATATCACAGTCCATGCCAGAATCGTGGACTACAATGTCATCATCTCAACAGGTAAGAAAAATTTAAACAGAATAAAAACTTTTAAAAGAAATCATTCCGAATATCTGACATAAAGTTTGCAACCATTTCCGCAAAATAAAGATAAATCAGAAATTCATGTCCTCAAAACAAGTCCACAGAACATAACCTATCATAGAAATCCTTAAGCTGCAATCCACTCCCTCATCTACAGATATGGAAATCGTGGTTCATCGTCAATCCATTCTACACCATTTCCTGTAGATTCTGGGGAAAAAATAAAAGGGTGAGTGAAAAAGTCACCAGCAAGTGCATCATAAACAATCATGAATTAAATAGAAAGTATACACAAGAACTAAATCCCAAGAATTTGGATTCACAACATACCTGACCCTCAATCCATTAGTTGCAAAGGAATTAGGATCATAACTTAAGTGACGGAAGATAATAAGATCATAACTTAAGTGACGGAAGATAATAAGATCATAACCTATGTGATAGTAGATCTAGCATTCTACTTGCAATCATATGTAATGTGTATGAATATGCAAATGTAATGCAACATGATAAGATGCCAGGATGGGTTAAGAAAAGTAACTAGAGCAGTTGATAAAGGAGTCTCATGGCTTAACCATGGTATACCCGACGGTAAGGGGTTTTAGGCTTATTTATTCCTTAGTTGCCTTTTGAGGATAATTAGAGAAAAATTTGCTAAGGTAAAAGTGGTTAGTTGGGATTATTAAGATGGAAGTAATCTCATGGATCTTCCCATTGTTGCACCTGGCGGTTTCTAAAGGAAAAAAGGGAAAAATTCTTCAATCTTAGAACAACATCATAAAACTATTACTACATGTGTAAGACCTTTTCTAGAATTTCTTTAAGAGACAAATAAAGTGGTTAGTTGGGGTATTAAGATAAAAGTGATCCCATGAATCTCCCGTGTAGTAATACCGACGAGTCTTAAGTGGAAAAGAGGGAATTTTCTTTAAAATACTTGGAACACAATTAGTAGGCTAGTTAACTCCATGTGTAAGCTTTTTAGGCTTACTTTAAGAAGGATACTAAAGGGGTTAGTTGGCCTTTAAGAGGGAATATTGTTATAGAGTCTCCAAGACTCCTTATGGCCGAATTTTATTAAAGATTTTGGAGGGTAAAATTGTCATTTCACTTGCTTCATAAGACATACTTGTAGTATTATACCATTTCTTATAATATTTACTTTAAGGAAATTTAATTAAAAAAGAAGTAATAAAACTTAATAAAATGCACTTGGAAGAACTAATATTTTATTAAACCACTTCATACGAGTTGGAGACACAGAGTGATTTCTGTTGGGTACAATAATAAGCAAGATGGTGTCACATCTACACAAGGAATTCTTCCAAGGACATAAAAGAGAATTCTCAAGGTGAAGAAAAACCCTAAGGGGGGGGCTTCCACTCTCAAATAAAAGGAAGTGAAGAGAGCAAACCAAGATAAGACTACTCTCATATTCTATCAAGTGCAAAGAAGCCTCTACTCTCTTCTTCTACATTTCTTTCTTGTTCTTCTTCTCTCAAGCCTATTGTATTTATATTCAAACATATTGAATAGGCTTTGTTAATACCACCATACATGCATCATTGTTGTAAAAGGTTGATCAAGGTGTGATCAAACCTTTATCCGTTCGGTGGTGGTGTTCGTGATCATTGTGATTGCTTGTATTGTTTGTTTAAGGGTGGAGGTTGTGTGTAACTCCAGCAACCCTTGTGGTAAGTTGTTAATTTTGTTTAGTGATAACCGGAGAAGGTGTCATCGAAGACTGGAGTAGGTTGATTTGACCAAACCAGTAAAAATTCCTTGTGTTCTTTACTTTACTGCACAGTACTTTCAGTTTCCAGCATTCCGCATCCATTTCGTCGCAAAATTAAAAATAGAAAAAGAATTTCAAAAATTGTAAAATTTTGCAGAAGCATATTCACGCCTCTTAAGTTTCATTTGGAGCAATTCTCAACCCATTTGGACAAGTATAAGTCAATCAAACGTTAATAGCTCTGAGACTAGTGCAATCTAATTTTCACACTTGCGAAGGTTGAGGACTTAAATGTATTTGGCATACTTCCCAAGTGATATTTTCAAAAATGTTTCAAACCATTAAAATACATATCTTAAGAGTTTTTTCATTAAAGTTTCAGACCATTTGGAGTTACGAATTAAGCAGAATAAAATTTTCAAATCAAAATACTATTTCTGGCAGATTCGTGCAATCTGACCACAAACGTATTTTCAAAGTGTTAGAGATTGAATTTTAATCTGAAATTTTTAGGAGATACTCAAAACATCTGAGAGTAGAATCTCTCAAAATTTCAGAATTTGTGAAGGTCTATAACCTAGTCTTTCAAATGTTTCAAATCAGGATCTGAAAACAGAAACTGTTTTCAGAAGTCGGGTTTTTGGGTCAAAATATTTTTAAAAACCAAATTTTTGCATCCACTATTCAACCCCCCTTCTAGTGGTGCCTTGCAGGTCCTACATTTATGACGTGTCGATGAAATGTCAGGATAGAAATATATAACTTGTTGTTATAATATATATATATAAATATCTCTTTTACTGCTAAATATATATATATATATATATATTTGCGAAATATATATATATATATATATATATATATATATATATATATATGTATGTATATAATATCTATATATATGTGTGTATATATATATGTATATATATATTTTTGGCAAGAAAGATGTTTATTATTAATAAAAGAATCCCTCACTTATGGCGGAGGAATACCAGCGTACAAAATGAAAAAAGAGATAACAGTACGCGGATCGTGGTAAAAATGAGAGGTGGGGGGGGACAACAAACTGCAGTATATGATATGTCGCATTAAAACCTTGCCAAGTAAAACCACCCTTGTGGAAAAACCTTAGGCGAAGGGAAAAACATGCATATTTATGTTGTTGTTTGTGAAAATAGAACAAGCCTACACCAATACAGTTAGGGAAAGTACAATCCGAAATACAAACGATATACAAAACATAAATGATGTGCAGCTGATTAGACATTCGTGTGACAAAAGTTAGGCAATAACACATCTGTGTTGACATATCCACGAATATACGAAGGCAAGGACGAAGACGAAGAATAAGTCTGGAAGGTCAGAGAAATCATGGCCAATTGTGCAAAGCAGTGTGCAGGCTGGTTTGCCTCTCGTGCTGCATATGTAAGACAGAAAGATGTGATACCGAGAAGCCAGTGCAGGCGGCACAAGTCTGAAGTTGAAACACCTTGGGATGGATTGATCGCATCATGTGCAACTGAATCAGACACTGAATGAATATTTTGTTGATTATCAATGACAATAGGAGGAGGTTGTAGATCATCTGTTGCAAAACCTAGCACCTCTGAATTTTTTGGTGGCGGCGGGATACTAGCTGGCTGATCAGCAGTAGGACTCGAAATTTCCTCCGCTGCAATAGCTGCTGGTTGTATATCTTCCGAAATAACAGGCTGAGAGTTTAGTATATGTGGCGGCGGTATAACGGTTGGCGTAGTCGCTTACTCCTTCTCTAAATTTGTTTTCGCCCTCCATGTTTTGACCAATGATGGAGCCGCTGGTGGATCAGACGACAGTTGTTTGCCACAAAGTTCACGCGTATAGCCCTAGATGCAACATTTTGCACAAAACGGGGTACATCTTCATATACTACAGTCTGGAAATGATGATGATCACGGATCTGGAGATGTAGTTTTTCTGGCAATGATTTAGAAACATCAAGTTCGACAGTATCCTGGCTACAGACAATCTAACGAGGTTTAAGCAGTATTTTCTGCGTAGCAGTATCCAATCTGATAGGAGTGCCATAATGGCAGCGATGGCAAGCAAGGCGGATTGATTATGCATATACACTTGAAGTCCAGGTAATGAGATCCACACCGGTACGATCGGAGCATCATATTTAGGATCAAAATCATACGTATATTTCGTTATTCTCATTGGATATCCCAATACACTCCAAGTGCGGCGGCTAAAATAGCGATTATAGTCCTCTTCCCTCTCAAAACGCAGAAGTACGTGTGATTTGTCAAGAAGACCCGCCTTAACCTGCCCTTGAAATCCAATACGATCCAAAATTTTCTACAGCGGTATCATGCTTGGGCGGGCGTTCCAAAAAGGTCCAACCAATTTATGGCGGAACGGCATAAGCATTGCCAAAACCTCCTCCTCTTCAAAAACCAATGATGGACATCCTTTATACCTGTGAGGAGGCTTTGAATGAATGAATGGTGGTGGCGGAGAGTGTCCGGTCAGAGCAGAAGAAAAAGTAGGAGGTGCTGGGGTTATCAACCCCGGCGGCTGCGACGAAGAAGACAGAATCGCCAGGGCTGCGGGTTTCCCGTCTGTAATATATAAGAAAGTAAGACTAAATATTTTATAATTAATTTTTTATATGTGTGTGTCTATATATATATATATATGCATATATATACACACACACACACACACACACACACATATATATATATATATATATGCATTCGTGTGTGTATATGTAGTATGGAGAAGAACTATACATATATAGAGGATGGCGGCGGCGATCGGCGACTGCAATGGAACCTCACAGTGATCATCGGTTTTGCTCTCTCTGTTACATGATTTCATGCGATATATTTACAGGTATTGCTATATACGCCTACACATACATTGTTTACGATTTTACGAATGAGTGATCAGATTTCAGGGATGCCGCCAGCCCTGAAAAAACCAAGTTTTGCGGAAGTTCTTGCTCCTAAGGCTTTGGCAGTTCCGAAAAAACAGAGATCCATACAAAGATATAAAGGATTGCCATCTATAACATTTTCAGCGGATGAGGTTTCAACTTTCTCCCAACCATATCGTTTTTCGCTAATCGGTTCCTTTTGGAATGGCCGTCCATCCATGAAACAATTGAATATTTCCTTTGAGCGTATAAGATTTAAAGCAACGCCAATGATTGGCTATTTGGATGCGCATCACATCCTTATTACTTTTCATAATGAAGAGGATTATCAGCGGTGTTTCCTGTGACGTACATGGATGATGCATGGATATCATATGAGGGTGACGAAGTGGACACCAGACTTTGATCCAAGCTATGACACACCCATTGTCCCAGTATGGGTAAATATCAAAGGATTGCCTCTATTTTTGCATAATAGAACAGCATTATGGGATGTAGCACATATGATTGGAACGCCATTGCGTATGGACTCAACAACATTACAAGGAATTAAACCATCTGTGGTTAGGTTGTGTATCCAAGGTGGACAATATGAGTTTTATCCAACAGTTGAATATGAGGATGTGCCGGAATTTTGCACGGATTGCAGGATGTTGGGACACCTTTCATCAAACTGCAAGGGCAAAGACGCAGTTTACGCTCCAGAGGCTAGCAAGACAGCCCATACAGAGACTGCACCAAAACAAAATAAAGATAAAAGATGGACACCTAAGAAGATCTCAAAGCCACCAATCCAAATACTTCAACGCAATATTGCTCAAGCCATTTCAAAAGATAAGATGCCACGGCTGGAAACAGGGACATCTGATTTTCTGCCCGTCCAAGATGATCTCCAAGATGATCTGAATGAAATAGCGGTCCAAGAGGATGATACATTGACTAATCCAATTGCTATTCCTGACTCTCAGGACTTATCCAAACTGGGACGCTCTAAGGAAACTGAAATGGTAGATGATGATGATTTTCTAATAGCAAATGCTTCAGACTCTGAAGCCACACATGCGGAAAGATTAGATCGTTTTAATGTACTGATGACACAACTACCTCCAGAAGAACAACAGTATGTGCAAACAGTGAAAGACCAAATCTTGGTCACCGTACACAATGCTTGGCAGAGTGAACGAATGAGGACAACAATAGAGGATTCAATGAATGCTACTGCCCAAGAGAGGGATATTATGGAGCAGCTTGATACACAGCCTATACCAATTCGACGACATCGTCGACCAAAGAATGCGTTGCCTCCACCACCACCATCATCAATTGTCACGCGAACAAATTCACATGAACCTTCAAGCTCATACTCCCAAGGGGCACAATGAATTGTCTATTTTGGAATGTTGGAGGTCTAAGAACTTCCTTGGTTCGTCTTAAGCGTTTGATTAAAAGACATCACATACAGCTATTGATTGTCATAGAACCAAAACAGGCAGCCACAAAGCTTTTGAGCTATCAATTGAAACTTACTTTTACAGAATCTTTGGTCACTTGCCGGGAGAAGATTTGGGTTTTCTACTGTAACACCACCTTAAAACTAGAAGATATCAGTCATGGAGAGCAGGTCAGTCTATTACAATATCGCTATGCTATCACGAGTCAGCAGATTTTTATTTGCCCTATTTATGGTTTACATACTGTCACTGATTGGCGGCGTCTCTGGCTACAAATAAAATCCTATTCCCAACAGGCACATCCTTTGTCGATGATTGGGGGAGACTTTAATACATTTATGTCTGTGGATGAGCATTATGGAATTCTATGCCAAATCTAAACTCATTAAATGAATTTGTGGAATGTGTCAGCGAATGCTCATTAGTAGATATACCATATGAAGGATCTCCATATACTTGGACTGGAGGACGGGGCCTAGGAATTGTGAAAAGGCGACTTGATCGTATTTTGTGTTCTTAATATTTCTACAATCAATTTCCCACAATAAAGGTTAAACATCTCTCCAAAATATCTTCAAACCATGCTCCTTTTCTCCTCTCGGATTTTGGACAGACTGATGCAACGCCCAGATCCTTTTCGCTTCCTAAATGCCTGGGCTGAACATGCATAATTCTTGCCATATGTTACGGCTCAATGGGCTAGTTATCCAACAATTGGAGGAATGCAAGGCATGTATGATAAGCTGCAGCGATTAAAAAAGGATTTACAACATTGGAACAAGAATATTTTTGGTAACATTTTTGATCAACTACAAACAGCTGAAAGCAATGTTAACAGGATGGAAGCACTCTATGAGCAACAACAAACTCCAGAGCATGGAGAGCAATATCAACATATGAAAGCAGAATATCTCAAGGCTTCCAAGTATGAACTATTATTTTGGGAGCAAAAAGCAAGATGTAAATGGATTACACATGGAGATGCCAATACTGCTTATTTTCATAATCTTGTTAAAGACAAACATCAACGACAATCCATTCACCAAATAAAGACTGTTACTGGAAATTTATGTCAAACACAAGAGGCCATCCAAACTGAAGCAGTATCATTTTATTCACAATTGTTCAAGGCAGACACAGGTGATGATCCGTCTGTTATATTGCAACATATCCCGCAGGTGGTCGATCAAAATATGAACACTTCATTACTGCAATTGCCTAAAATGGAGGAAGTTAAGTTGGCAGTTTGGTCTCTTGATCCTCATAGTGCAGTTGGTCCGGATGGCTATAATGGGTATTTTTTCGACTATGTTGGGCTGTAATATCTTCTGATGTCCATAAAGCAATCCAGGAGTTTTTCATTTGATTTCGTATCCCAAAAGCCATGGGAAGTACACTTATAACACTTATACCAAAAACCCAATCTCTTACTACATTTGCGGAATTTCGCTGTATTTCCTTATCGAATTTTATGTCAAAAATTGGAACACGCATTATTACTACCAGACTTTCGGATATGTTGCCGAAAATTATTTTAGATGAACAGGCTGGGTTCATGAAAGGACGGGATATTACAGAACATGTTTTGATTGCGCAGGAAATGGTGCATATGTTAGACAAGAAGATTCGTGGACATAATCTTATGCTTAAACTAGACATGATGAAGGCTTTTGATAGAGTGGATTGGACATTTTTGCGTGCTTTGCTACACAAGCTAGGCTTTTCAACATAATTTATTCAGCTCATATTTAATCACTTGGAAAGCACTTATTTATCAATCATCATCAATGGGAAGCCATGTGGTTTTTTCAAGCCTACAAGAGGTGTTAAGCAAGGTGATCCACTATCACCAATATTATTTATCTTGTCTTCAGAAGCATTTTCGCGTGGACTTAATGCGTTGATATCAAACGGCACATTACAACCATTTTTAGTTGGTAGAGTGAGACCCGTTATTTCACATCTTGCATTTGCGGATGATCTCTTAGTCTTCCTCTATGGGGCAGCTCATAACCTACAGCAATTTAAAAAGTTCTTGGATACATACCAGGCAGCTTCGGGACAATGTGTTAATCTTAGTAAAAGTCGGTTTATATCATCTTCCCATGCTACATCCCATCAAATACAAATCATGGAACGTCACCTACAAATATCAGCTACCAAATTTCCAATGAAATATTTGGGCGTCTCTCTCACACGGGGCTGTCTTAGGCCGATATTGATTGCACAACTGGACCATAGGTTATTGGCTTGGCAAAACAGTTACCTTTCTACAGCGGACATAATCATCTTAATCAAACATGTTTTAAGTGCCATTCCGGTACATATAATAGCTACACACCAACTTCCAAAAAGTATCATACGTGCTATCTGGCAAAGGCTATGCAATTTTCTGCGGGTTGGGCATGGAAATACACCAAAGCATCATTGGGTGCATTGGGAAAATATTTTCATACCTAAGGAGGAGGGAGGATTAGGATTTCGCAGGTTGGATATTTTACACAAGGCATACTCAAGTCGCTTGTGGTGGTCATATCATCTACAGCAAAGCCTTTGGTCTCACTCTATGAAATCGAAATATGGGCAACGACAACAATTTAAACCGCGTGTAACTGATACAAGAACATGGAAGCGAATTTGTAATATACATGAATTCTGCTCTTCACATGTGACAGGCCCATCACATTCATACATATGGACATTGGAGGCACATGGTAAATTCACAATTTGTTAAACTTATAATATGTTGAGGACTCCAGGAGTTAAAATGTTTACCGCATAGGTTCATTTGGGATAGACATCAACGGCCTATCAGCCAAGTCATGCTATGGAAATTATATCATCGAGCTTTACCAATAGAGGATAATCTGAAAAAAATTCTTAACGTATCTTCCAACCTACTGCCCATTCTGTCGATCGGCTTCAGCAACACATCAGCACATCTTCTTTCACTGCTCTATCATACAGAATATTTGGACTTATTATGCGGCATTATTAGACGGCCCCCATCCAGTGAATTATGCCTTATACCAATATCTAATGTTATGGTGGACATCAACAACGGAGAAATCGTTTCGAGGTATCTTACGCATTATCTTTCCAGGAATCATGATATGGAATGTATGGAAGGCATATTCCGCTGCAGTATTTGGGGATGAATGTTGTACTTCTTTTCAACTGCATGATCGAATAAGACAGCATATATATATATATATATGGAGTAGTGCACAACATGGCAAAAAGTACGCCAACAATGACCCAGAACTATTTGCAGCCGGCTTAACTCCCAAGCTTAAGCTTTATCGTCTGCAAATTATAAGATGGAAGACGCCTCCATCTGGGAGACTAAAGCTCAACGTTGATGCAGCCCACGGTTCTTTTTCTGCCTCTGGAGGGGCAATACTGTGAGACGCAAGTGGCAATTTGAAGGAAGCCATCGTATTCTACCTACCACTATCCACGCCATTTCAAGCGGAGCTTCGGGCTTCTCAACTTGCACTCATATATATTTTGCAACGGTATAGAAATATAGATATGGAGGGAGATTCTCAAGGAGTGATTCAGCATTTACAGTCTGCAGCATGTCCTGCTATATTTCGAGATTTAATCAAAGCAGGAAATGTTTCCATTGCATATATTCCGCGTCAAGCAAACATGGTGGCACATTATTTGGCACAACATGGACAACTACATCAACAATTTCATCAATTCTGTACAAAGTCATCATTACCGCCTCTAGCTAAAGGAGCTTTTGTTACGGATGTCTCAACTCCTTATCTCCGACGTTAACATGAGAATATTACGCCACCTTCATCATACTGAATGCCTGTGCCAACCGTGGACATAGGCATTGCGGGTAATATTGTTCTTAAACTGTGCCTTGGTTTTGTTAAATCATGAGAAATTATATGCACTGCCCGTATCTAAGGATGCGGGCAGAACGGGTATTAATGCTACACACACTGGCTATACTATGATGATTTTTCATGTCCTATCATATACAATTCGGTTTGCTAATTCACTTTTCATTTTCTCTTATCCACGATGGCTGCACTATGGTGTCCTTTGGCGAGCATTCACATATATACTAAGGACTTGGAAGATGACAACATTATTCATTGGATTGGCGCTACATTGTCATGTGAGAGAACACTCAAGACAACTGGAATTCTTACATTCAGGAAGGCTATTTATCAAGACGGCTTCTCATTGTCAACAAAATACAACCAGTGGGATTATACTATCAGGTTGCATTGTTGTGGACGACAAGTTTTATGGACATTATGCATTAGCAGCTTCACATCTCTTAGCCTGTAGCTGGACGTTTGGTCCTTCACTTCATCATAAACATCACCTAGAGACACATCCCAATCATATAAATATGCACGCTTTTTCCTTCGCCAAGGTTTTATCCACAAGGGTGGTTTTACTTGGCAAGGTTTTAATGCGACATATCATATATGATTGGAGAATACAGATTATTATGGCCTTATACTTTCATTTTGCATACGCTGACAGTCTGTTGTAATTTGTAATGTGGCATTCCTCCGCCATAAGAGAGGGTTTAAAATAAAAAACGTACTGTTGCTTAAAAAAAGTATGGAGAAGAACTTTCCATTTGAAATTTGTTGACAAATAGGAATTTTCAAGTATATCTCCTTAAGCACTTTATTTAATGAACTAGTTTAGTTCATCTCCTTAAGTACTTCATTAAATGAACTAGTATCGTTCATTTAACATGGCACCTAAAAATAATATAAACACAACAAAGGTTTGCCATAGTATTTAAGGCTTAACTATTCACGGCACGTTAGTACAACAATGATATATATAAAACATACAAAGCATATTTATCATGTACACATGTCATGTAACACTTAAATCATGCATTTTACAAACACGTAACATTTAAATCATGTATTTTCAAATTATTCAAACCCCGGTTTCTCAACAATGGATATTTTTGGTTATCTTTTTTAGGACTGTGGACGTTTGAGAAGAATATGAGGCAGTTCAATTTTCTTGAAGGCAAATCCAAATGTGATATGTTTTTTTTTAAATTCTTTAGTGCAATCAATAGTAGAATTTTTCATGGTTCAATTTTATTTTTGAATGGCATAAATCGAATGAATATTCAACAAATTCTTGAAGTTTTTCTTTCCTTTCTTGTTCTTAATTTTGGTACTACTCCAATTTGACTTTTTTTTGCTTTTCTCTGTTCAAAGAGTTGAATGCTTATATATCTTGGAGTTTCTTCAAGGTCTATGTCTTGCTGAATTCGAGAGCCTTGCACTAGGGTTCTCCCTTGACGGTGTTCAGAAAGGCCGTATATACTTTGTTTTCCTTCGGCTTTGGATGTTGGAAGACGTTGTGTTATGGGTATATTTTTTGAAGTTAGGCCTTTTTTTGGTAATGGGAAGGATGCTGTATGATGTGGTTGGGTGTTCTCGAATTAGAGGCAAGTAAGGCTTTGATGGAAGAATAGGATTTGTCCAATAATAGGGTTTTGACTCTTATGATGTTGATGGCCGTATAAGGTGTTTCTTGTTACGAAAGTTTGGCTCTTTATTGGGCAATTTTTGGGTAGGAATTTTAGAGAAGATTCAATGCAATTTATTCAACCAAGATATAGTCACAAACACAACCAAGATAACTAAAAGCTTCAAGCAACAAGATTTAGTTCAAAAAGTACGGTGCCTATTTAGCAAAAGTGACTCGCTTTTATGTGGCTGGTTTTCTCAACTAGGTGCAAACCCCAAATTTTCAATGAATAGCAATATAAGACAAGATAGGAAATATATGATGATGACAAATAGCAATTCTATCCCCAAAACGTCCATGAAATAGGCAAAGATGCAATCTTTATGCTTGGCCAAGGGTTAGAGTTTGCAGGATAAGCCGTTTTTGTTCAACTTGTTGCAACACAACCATAGGGTTCCAAGAAGCAATCAGAACCAACAAGATTCAGAAAGAACGAACAGATTATGCTAAATAAGTATTGGAACTAAATAGCACAATGTAATTCGGATGCAAGATAATTCAAGAAGAGTGACAATTTAGGCTTATGTGTGCAGGTTTTATTTTTGATGTGTATACGCCAGAAATTTTGATGGGTGATGTGCAGTGTGTATGAAACAGATTATGAATGAACGAAATTGAAAATTAGAAAAAGAAAACTTCGGCTCTAATAAGGGAAAGATCAAACTTTTTGCATTCAAACACGCATCACATGTACACATACACATACACATACACATACACATACACATACACATATACACGTACATACTCTCTCTAGCTAAAACATCCGTCCACATTTTTACTTTGTTTGTCACATAATCTTTGTTCACATTCTACAAAAAGGAAAAGAAAAGTAATTAATTGATTAACTTGTCCTCATTAATATAGTGCACATTTATTGGTGCGTGTGGCTCACTCATCGCCGTTGGCATCATCCACCGCCAGTGGCGTCACCCGCTGCCACCAAAATTCATCCCAAGCAATTTCTAACTTTATTCTACCCTCAATTCATACAAAATCTTAATTTTCTCCACCATCAAAATCTATCCGAAATTCATACAAAATTCACAAAAATTATCTCACAAATTTACACACATAGCATATATTGGGAATTATATACATATGAAAATTGTACAAAAAATCTCACACATAAATGCCCTTCGGCCGAAGCCTATACACACAATACGCGACTATAATTTTTGGCTTTTACTCAATAAAATAAAAAATTTTGCATCTTTATATACATATATCCAAAACACACAGTATATATAGATATATAAAGTCACCTAACTATACAAACATTTATGCATGATCCTCAAGTTTATATACTCCATGGGTCAAAAAAATTCTCTATTCTCACCCCACTATCCCTATTGACTACAACTCCCACCTTGAGTAGGAATGGGTTAAATCTTCCACCAAGGTAAGTGTTCCTACACCATCTTAGGAACTTGACAAGTGTACAAATCCTACCATTTTTCTTCCAACAAATTTCATTTATCATCTTCTTTATACTTGAACATAACTACACCACTCCCTTAACCTCATTAGAACACCACTTGTTCCAAGAAGAGAAAAGAAAATCTTTCTTAAACTATCCATTTCAAAGCCAGTCAAGCTACATGTAATCCTTACACACCTTACACATTCCTTATTTTATTTCTTCTTTTATACAATTCATGATGGACAAATGTCCTTCATTTTTATGCCCTAAGATTCGGCCAAGAAGGAGACAAACAAGGTAAGAATTATGTCACACCACATTCTCTTCACCCAATCACAATTCATGCACCATACACCATAATAATTTGCTCTCTTCCCTAACAACAAGCATGATGAAGTACCTCTCCCCTTATCCAATTTTTAACCCATGTGAGACAAAGGGGAGAGAATCTCTTCTCCACTCACTCCATTCCTTTTTCTTATTCACCACACATCACTTTTCCTTTCTTCACCCAATTATATTGCATGCCACATTACCATAATCCTCACCTTTTCTTTCCCCATCCATAACCAACGGCCAACACTAGGGTAAATAGGAAATATATCACTTCATATACTATTTTACTTTATTTTGCAACTCTCTCTCCATTCATTAATATTATCTTTTCTCCTCTTCCAAACATCTTCAAATCTTCAAATTCTTTTCCCCTTCTCATCCTTTCAACCGAGAACCACCTAAGATCAAGGGGAAGATCATTCAACTTTATCACTCTCCTGCTATTTCAATCCACTCTTCCCAACAAAATCCTTCTCTGTCTGGCTATTCTTTTCTTCCTACTTGGAACAAAACTTTCTCTCCCTTCAAGCACCCTCACACATGTGTTAAGATATAAAATATTTTGATGATGTGAAGATGTCTTAAATGAGTTAAATTTACACTTGAGATTTGATGAAAAATAAGAAAAATACACTATGTCAAAAATGGTTAAGTTTGGAACTTTACTGTCCAACATTGATCTCTCAAAATAGGGGACATTGATTGATCGAAGTGACTTCAGTCTCTAAAGGTGAGATTTCAATTGATCGATGTGATAGAAGTCCAGAATAAAAAAACTCTCTGTCAGACATCAAACCCTCAAATTTAGGGACATCAATCATTCGATGTCACTTCAGTCTCTCCAAAAGAGACTTTGATTGATCGATGTCAGGTAGTTTCAAACCAGAAGTTTTTGTCCAACATCGATCTCTCAGTCTAGGGGACATCGATTGATCGATATCACATCAATCTCTCAATGGGAGACTTTGATCGGTTAATGTCCCATAGAATTTAAATTTTTATGAACGTTGGAACAGAATCCAAGGGAGATTCATGGTGTTTTCTCTTTCCAATCTGGCTCAAATTTCTAGTGGACTTTTCTCTAACCTTACACATGCTTCCTTGACTATTATATCCATGTCTAAGCTATTCTAGGTTGGCTATTGAGGATCAAATCACTTCATAGGGTGGCTAAAGAAAAATCGAACATTGTCTTGACATTTGATAGAGTTGAAGACATGGTGGAGGCTCCAAAAACGTGACGAATACCTACTATAAATGGATGAAGCTCAAATGAGGCAAACACACACTTTCATCATCATCAAGCATCATTCTTCATTGTTGTATATTTCTCTTACATGTGTAAAAGTTCTTAATGCCTGTTAAGCCTTTCATTGTTCTTAATTGTTGTATATTGAGAGATAGTGAGTCTAACAAAAGAGGAACAATAAATAGTTGATATGTTGCTTGTGTTTAGACTAGTGAGAAAGTGTGATCCCCACTACTTCCTTTAACCCATTATGAGAAAGTTCTTGAGAGAGCTTTGTTGAGGTTGTGAGGTAGCATGAAGATGTTCTTGCTTAGAGCTGTAATTGTTGTAGTTGCACAAAGGTACTTTATGCAAGAAGTTGTTGTTGTGATTGCTTACACTATGTTGTTAGTGTAAGTATTGTTGTGGTTGTTCTTATTAGCTTTAATAAGAAGAGTTGTTGTTGAAAATACACTTTGGCAACAAAGTGGTAATCGAGTATAATCATTTACGATTTGAACCACTTTATATCCGGTGTATTCATTCATCGTCTCTCATCTCCTATTGTTGCTTTGATTTTGAATTCCATTTGAGTTAAGCCAAACAAGAAAATTATGCAAAATTGCACAACACTCTATTCACCCCCTCTAGAGTGTATTACAGACCTAACACCATGGTCACCTCCAAGCAAGACGGAGGTGATTTCTTCAACATCAAGAGTGAATCCAAGGTTGCATGTAAAGGAATCAACAAGGTAAGGACCAACACCACCAATTCGAGTCCTCTCTTCTTTCTTGCACCTCCCAAAAAGCTCAATAACTCTCTTCAAATAGGCCCTTGAGCCGTGAGTTATAGCAAGGCAAGGAGCAAGGTATCTAAGTTAGGAAAGTGAAGGATTTCAAGAGTAAGTTTCCTTAAAAACTAATTTTAGCATCTTCTTAGTCTTCCTACTTCCAAAAGAACTAACCTTTTCATCATTTTGGCCATGTAGTCTGAGAATTACCAAGGGGAGGTAAAAGAGGAAATCTTTTCCCGCTTAAGTGTAGAATTCAAAAGAAGAGGCAAGTATTCTACCTAGTTTCTTCATGCATGTTCAAAGAAAACTCATTTACGTTGTTATCAAAAGATTGGATCATGTGAGTATAGCTTTAAAAGACGTCTTCACTATGGATACAAGAAAGTATGTTTGCATGACACTTTTATGATGATCTTGGTGTAAATTTTACTTATGTGCATATTTATGATTAGGATGGTATGTGAAGATCTCTTGCATGTTGAATTTAAGAAAGATGAAAGACTCATATGTGCTTGCACGTAACATCCTCATGATCATCATCTTTATAATAGTCTTTAACTCCATCCTAGTGGTAGATATCATCATGCAAGGCCTCCAATGTGTAGAACGAAAAGGAGTTTAAGTAGGTGCATCCATCCTACTCTCGGCCATATAGGGTGGAACCATCAAAAGAATTACTTTCATTACATGATTACCCACATGCATGTATGTGTATTGATAAAATAGGGGTATGTGACGAGTCTTGCATTCAGCTATGGGGAGATTATGTGTATCATGAAAGTGTTTAATTAGGCATAGTCTTAGACGTATATTAATATGTTTAAGTGAAGAATTATATGTTGCATGCCCACATCCATAACCACGTTCATGCATGTGTAGGTGTCCCATATATATACAAACCATATGCATGTTGTAATGGATGAAAAGATAGGGTCAATTTGCATGTAGAATATGATTAACAAGTTGAATTAAGTTTGTCTGTATGTGTGCATGTGTCTCCGGCCATGTGGCTTAAAGGTGCCATGATGATGTTTTAATAGTTATTTGAGCATTATATGTATATATGTATGTATATGTATATGTATATGTATATGTATGTATGTATCTATGTATGTATATGTATGTATGTACGTATGTATCTCGCATGTGATAATGTAATTAACGAGTTGCAAGATGCATAATAGTGGTTGTGCCTAAACTTTAGGCCAAGTGGCCTAATGATGAATTTTGATAATGAATGGACTAGTTTTGGAATAAAATATTTATCTATGTAAAGACTTGAATAATGTACAAGATCTGTATGGTAAAACTATGTTTGCGCAAATTAGTAAATTAAAAGGCTAGAAAACTAAAATGTTGGGCTGTTTTAACCATTTAAAACCGAGAACATTGATAAGGACAAAATGGTGATTTCAACATTTATAAAAGATATGGAAAGGGATTGTTTCCACAAGGGCCATAAGATGAAATATGAAAAGGACTATTTCAGACAAAAGTTTAGCAAATAAAAGCCCAAAAGTAGGTTGATTTTACTAACCGAAAGTCCCTAAAGGGGTAAAATGGTAATTTCACCAGGGAAACCATACAAGAAATGAGCCAACCATTAGACCTAAGTGCTGACATTATTAGAAGCGTGAAATAAGCCTAATACCAAGCATTCTTACATGCATACGGTAAAGAAATTTTTAAAGACGATACATTTTATCATACGATACATATTTATGAAAATGATTACCACGCGAAACGTTTTAAAAGATTTTTACCAGACATGTTGAAAAAATATGATTTTATCGCGTGAAAAGTTTTAAAAGGATTTTAACAAACTGTACCTTGCATCGACTGAATCCATATGAGCATTTACGATGTTGTACCCCGCCGAAAAGTCGTATAGTACTTGAAGACTCATATAAGTGAATTAATAAAGTGGTATCTTCCAAGCGTCTTTCACTAAGTTTCCTTAGTGATTCTTTCATTTTAGGATGATAAGAAAATTATATAATCAATTCAAGCATGAGTTAGGGACTATATGCAGTGACCGATTCATTCCCAAAGGCTTAAGAAATTTCGGCCACAAGGTTTAAAAAGGGCCTTAAAGGGGTTTTCCCCAAATTATAAGAAAGTTTAATCTTAAGGGCCTCCCTAAAATAAGCCCAAATGAAAATTAAGGTGTTGTAGGTAGTGGACAATTTTTCCCCAATTCTTGGAGAAAATTCGGTCCTAGCCCAGGGAGAATTGAGAATTTTCCTAATTTTGTTTTAAAACAAGAAAAAGGGAAAATTATCAATTAATTAGAAGACAATTATCCACATATAAGAAAAGAAAATTAAGCAAGGAAAAGGGGTCACCCAAGCAATAAGAAAATCGCCCCCCCCCATGGTTGACCAAGAAAGATTACCATGGTAACTTAATGTTACTACAAGGTTGAGGAAATAACTCTAGTTGGGTAAAATAACCAAGGTTGGCCATAAAGTAACTATAGTTGACATAAAGTAACTATAGTTGGCATAAAGTAACTATAGTTGGCATAAAATAACTATAGTTGACATAAAGTAACTATGGTTGACCTAAAGTAACTATAGTTGAACTAAAGAAATAAAATAAAATAAACAAAAGGAAAGACAAGACAAGTTGTCTTGGGATAAAATAAAACAAAAAAATGCAAGCGTGGGGGACAAAAGGGAGGTCCAATGCAAGACACAAGAAACTTCCTCTTTCTAGGCACTCTTGGAAATTCTCCATGTCTCCCTTCCCCTCCCTAAGGCACACCCCCTTCCCCTTGTCTTCTCCATGAACACTTCTTCAAGTCATGAAGAAGCTTAACTTCATCCATGGAGTTTTATCTCAATTCATACTAAGAAGCTCCATCATCTAAGTCTTGAACACCCTCAAGAACTCACCTAAACAAGCCATGGAGGACTCATTAAACACTTAGGCAACTCCTCTATCCTCATGATCAAACTTTCGGCCATGATGAAGCTAGGAGTGTGAGATCATCTTCATCTTCAAGCCTTGAAGAATCCATCTAGGTAAGTTGAATATTAAACCTTCTAAGTATGTTCTATATCTCAAAGGATGAAACTCACATGGTACCTCCTTTTTCCATGCTAAAAGGGTGGCCTACAAAGGGCCACTAAGTGAGGATTCTTCAAGCTACTAAGGTGAAGCTAACATCTTGGTGGTTTGAATCCATTTCAAGATCCATTCAAGCTTCATTTTAGTAAGATGAATCTAGCCTCAATCTAGCTCCATTCTCCATTTAAAATGGTAGCTAATGTTCACCTCCTTGTCCTATTCAAAAACGTGCTACACATGTGAAGTGGAGGAGGACTTCATTCCATTTCAACCAAGGTTCAAGCAAAGGAAAAGCTCTAAGGTTCAAGGAGGCAAGTATACTCTAGCCAATCTTGCCTTATTTGTGAAGTGCATGCTTGAATGGCTAGACATTTTTAGGCTATGAATCTTAGTTAAAGATACTAAGTACAAGATATGAAAACTAGTTGATGGTATGAGCAAATGATATGTCACACGAAAGTGTTGTGACTGTTTTTGATGTGATTCATCAATAGATTATTTATGGTTAAAAGCATGTTATGAGGGTTGAAATCATTATGTTGAAGTGTGTATTTGATGGTTATTTAGTCACTTTAAGGAATGAAGTTGCTTGGAAATGCTTGGACCATAAAAGAGAATAAGTGCTGAAATCCCTGGAACTGAACAGTTTTACGTGTCATGTTGGACGACCTGGAAATGAACCATAGGAGTGTTAAAATGAGCTAATTTTTGGTATGGTGATAGAATTATATGTTTATGAAATGTGTGAGTTGGAATTTCATTAAAAGGAGTTTTGGTTTGTCCTTAATGAAATTTTTAGTAAGAGTTGGTCAAACGGAATTACTGGAGCTGGACAGATTTATGTTGCATGTTGTACGACCTGAAAATGAAACTTAGGAGTGTTCAAATGGGCTAATTTTTGGTATGATTATAGCCTTATATGCTTATGAAATATGTGAGTTGGAATTTCAGTAAAAGGAGTTGTGGATTATTTTTTATGAAGTTCTTGTTAAAACTGCTCAAACAGAGTTGCTGAAACAGGACAGTTTTGAGTAGTAAGTTGCGTGGCTCGAAAACGCATCTTAGGAATATGCAAGTGAGCTGATTTTTGTTATGATGATATTTTGATGTGTTTATGACATCTGTGAGTTAGAATTTTGGTAAAAGGAGTTGTGGTTTGGTCACAATTTATTTCGTGATACAACTGGTCAATCCAGTCTCTGCGTGTACCCAATTTGGGAAAGTAATTAGATGACCCCCTTAAACTTATTGAATTGTCTTGGAAATTTTATGGTAATTACTTAGGGCCTAGATGTGCATGTTCATGTAAAGAAACAAGCCTAAAACTATCATTTTGATGGTTAACAACTGAGTTGAAGTTAGTGGTACAAAACTGGAAAATAGGACAGTTTAATGTCTTAAGTTGTAAGGCTTCGATCTTGATCATTTAGGCTTGAATGTGATGTTTAGCCTTATGAATGTTGTTCCTTGGTGAATTAGATATGTTTTCCAGGTAATAGATCAAAATGAATAAGGTTTTATGACCCACAAAACTAAGGTAAGGCGGTACTGCCCTGCTGATTTCAGCAGTACCTTTGATGATAGTATGATGTTTTGAGGTAGTTAGACATTTTGGAATGTTACGAAATTTTAATAGCATGTGTCTAAGCCTTCATTATACATATGTATGGCATGAGTTTATGAATATGAGCATGAATTGATGAGCACGAGGCTGCATGAACAGAATGTGATTGCTGGACAGTTTTTCCAGTTTAAAAGACAAGTCCGTGCATGCATGATTATGATGCATTTATTCACGAGTCGCATAATGCATGTCATACATTGCATCATCGTCACGTACATGATTTACAGCATGATTTTTATGTGAAAGAAAGATGAAAAGCGTTTTCAAAAGATGATTTTTGAAAAGAATGATTCCCCACCGGTACAGTCTGTGAGTATAAACTTGGCCAGTATGAACCTGAGCATATCCAGGTTAAGTGATCTGAGAGTATGAACCTGAGCAGATCCGGGTTAAGTGATCTGAAAGAACGACCGTGCAGGCCTGGAATATAATAGGCCTGAAGAAGTATGAACCTGAGCAGATCCGGGTTAATTGATCTGGAAGAACGACTGTGCGGGCCCAGAAGAGAATAGACCCGGCAAGTAAGATGACGTTACTGTTCCGAATCTGGGAGTAATAGATTCGAAGGGGAGAAGTTACCGCTTCAGATCCAGGAAGATAGATCTGAACACTCTATTGTTTTATGACGATGATGATTTGAAAGAAAAGCATGAAAAATCGTATTCTCATTTTCATCATGATGCATCACATATGCATATGCATGCATGTCACGTTTATGGAGTTGTTGTGTAGTAACACATGATACTTAGACTAAGAGGCATGACCTTGTAGAACCTAAGTGTGACTTCTTTAAGTGATGATTATTGTGGTACAAGTTACAGTCTCTTAATGTTATATTCTGCTTGACTGGTGATTTTTCTTAAGTTAAGATCTTATTACATTAAGCAATGCTCCTTATCGAATGATGGTCAGAGGACAGGTATGCTTCTAAACCAAGTATTGTTTGGGGTTCGGTTCTTGCTCGCACTTTCCATTTAACTCATGATTATTATAGTATACTTGCTGGTGACATTGTCACTCACCCTATTTTTTCTCTCCAGAGGTGGCAGGAGATAAAGTTGAGTGGATTGATGACGAACCTAGGGTTCCCTACCCATGAGTGCGTTGGAGAATGGCCAGAATTAGGAGACCGAGCTTACCAGCATTAAGGGGCGATGGTGTTATGTAATTGTGATGGGAAAACAATTTACTCTTGATGCTTTCAGCTACGATTTATTTGGGTTGTAAACTTTAACTGATTGTGATGACGTTTTAATTCAAAGTTTTAAATTCTGCCACGGTTTCGCTTGTTTATTGCGCGTAAGCACAAAAATCCATGCATTAGTATCATGGATCATGACGCGTATGGACGACGCCTAGTACTCTCCTTAGTGAAGTACGGCGGGTGCACCGACTTTGGCGGGTCTGGGGTGCGGGGCGCCACAGGTGGTATCGAGCAAAGGCTCCAGATCTGGGTAGAATGTAGAACTAAGTTATGATCGTAGTCAACTAAGTTTTATCTTAGACCTAAGTTCTGATCTTAGATGAGAGTTGACCTTAGACCAGGATGACTTAGACTGGAAATTAGGGTTTTGACCATATGATAAAGCCCTAGTCGATGGCCATCTACGGAATGTAACCATGCCTGCTTGCATGATCATAAGATCGTATATGGATTACGAATTAAATGGTGTCGCTTATCCTGAATGTTTGTACCTTGAGTAAGACTCCGACACTTCGTGGTGCGAATGGCACCACAATTCAGTAAAAATGACATCATTACTGTCACCCCATGAGGCAGTAAACTGTACTAGCAATAGTTAATGAGAACACGTATTCAAGGTTTGGCAGGGAATTTAGTTCATAGTAGGCGGAAAGATGGTTAAGTAAAGTTGAAAGTAACTCCATGATGATACTAGTACTGGATAGGATAAGGGCAAAGTTCAAAGAGGAGTTTTGTGAGTTCTTCCTCTCTCGGGACTTAGTCACGAGAAGGGTTGAGGAATTTGACTCACTAAGACAAGGGTCAGGCAGCTCCGTACTCATTCATTACTTTGGGACAGTATGTTCCTTTGATTATGGGAGATGAATGGTCTAAGCTGATCAGATTTGTGCGCGGTCTAGACCCCCAGATCAAATTAAACTAAGATAAGTCGTATTCAAGGACCTTTGGTGAATTATTGGAGGACCGCTACGGGGCAGAATGCGATAATAAGGGAACGAACGAATGAAAGAAACGATTTAACAAGCAAACGAAGTAGGAGATTGAAACCGTATCCATATAAGGCTAGTTTATGTGGACAACCAAGAAACAACCAAGGTACGCCTCATAAGTGTGAAGTACCTATGTCCTCTGCTCTACTTCTTATTAACCAAGTATGAGTGATTATGATAGTTTTCTTTAAGCTATGATGAGTAGACCACAAGTAAGCAAGTGAGATTATTAGCGATAACATCACCAAGTATGACATCGCATATGGGACTCGGGGTCCTCGTCATGATGCGTCACTATGAGCATCTGTACACATTTTATGGAAAAGGAAATTATAAGCCTGTTGTGATCATGATTACACGGAATGGAATTAATTATCAAGTACATAGTACCAAGGTTGCGAGTGCTTGATATGAGATAGGTTACGAGAACACCGAATTAGAATAAGTTCTGATGAAATCTCTAAGATGAATGGAACAAAGCAGTTCTGAGGGAACTAAATAGACGCTTTATGCGATCTTATTTACCTAAAAGAAGAAGCCACATGGGGAAACGGAAGACAACATGAGGAGTAGACGCCCCATTTTGTTGACTAGCCTGAAGTTTCGAGGATGAAACTTATATTAAGGGGGGAGAATGTTGTACCCCGCCGAAAAGTCGTATAGTACTTGAAGACTCATATAAGTGAATTAATAAAGTGGTATCTTCCAAGCGTCTTTCACTAAGTTTCCTTAGTGATTCTTTCATTTTAGGATGATAAGCAAATGATATAATCAATTCAAGCGTGAGTTAGGGACTATATGCAGTGACCGATTCATTCCCAAAGGCTTAAGAAATTTCGGCCACAAGGTTTAAAAAGGGCCTTAAAGGGGTTTTTTCCCAAATTATAAGAAAGTTTAATCTTAAGGGCCTCCCTAAAATAAGCCAAAATAAAAATTAAGGAGTTGTAGGTAGTGGACAATTTTTCTCCAATTCTTGGAGAAAATTAGGCCCTAGCCCAAGGAGAATTGAGAATTTTCCTAATTTTGTTTTAAAACAAGAAAAAGGGGAAATTATCAATTAATTAGAAGACAATTATCCACATATAAGAAAAGAAAATTAAGCAAGGAAAAGGGGTAACCCAAGCAATAAGAAAATCGCCCCCCCCCCCCATGGTTGACCAAGAAAGATTACCATGGTTACTTAATGTTACTACAAGGTTGAGGAAATAACTCTAGTTGGGTAAAATAACCAAGGTTGACCATAAAGTAACTATAGTTGACATAAAGTAACTATAGTTGGCCTAAAGTAACTATAGTTGGCATAAAGTAACTATAGTTGACATAAAGTAACTATGTTTGACCTAAAGTAACTATAGTTGAACTAAAGAAATAAAATAAAATAAACAAAAGGAAAGACAAGACAAGTTGTCTTGCGATAAAATAAAACAAAAAAAAATGCAAGCGTGGGGGACAAAAGGGAGGTCCAATGCAAGACACAAGAAACTTCCTCATTCTAGGCATTCTTGGAAATTCTCCATGTCTCCCTTCCCCTCCCTAAGGCATGCCCCCCTCCCCTTGTCTTCTCCATGAACACTTCTTCAAGTCATGAAGAAGCTTAACTTCATCCATGGAGTTTTATCTCAATTCATACTAAGAAGCTCCATCATCTAAGTCTTGAACACCCTCAAGAACTCACCTAAACAAGCCATGGAGGACTCATTAAACACTTAGGCAACTCCTCTATCCTCATGATCAAACTTTCGGCCATGATGAAGCTAGGAGTGTGAGATCATCTTCATCTTCAAGCCTTGAAGAATCCATCTAGGTAAGTTGAATATTAAACCTTCTAAGTATGTTCTATATCTCAAAGGATGAAACTCACATGGTACCTCCTTTTTCCATGCTAAAAGGGTGGCCTACAAAGGGCCACTAAGTGAGGATTCTTCAAGCTACTAAGGTGAAGCTAACATCTTGGTGGTTTGAATCCATTTCAAGATCCATTCAAGCTTCATTTTAGTAAGATGAATCTAGCCTCAATCTAGCTCCATTCTCCATTTAAAATGGTAGCTAATGTTCACCTCCTTGTCCTATTCAAAAACGTGCTACACATGTGAAGTGGAGGAGGACTTCATTCCATTTCAACCAAGGTTCAAGCAAAGGAAAAGCTCTAAGGTTCAAGGAGGCAAGTATACTCTAGCCAATCTTGCCTTATTTGTGAAGTGCATGCTTGAATGGCTAGACATTTTTAGGCTATGAATCTTAGTTAAAGATACTAAGTACAAGATATGAAAACTAGTTGATGGTATGAGCAAATGATATGTCACACGAAAGTGTTGTGACTGTTTTTGATGTGATTCATCAATAGATTATTTATGGTTAAAAGCATGTTATGAGGGTTGAAATCATTATGTTGAAGTGTGTATTTGATGGTTATTTAGTCACTTTAAGGAATGAAGTTGCTTGGAAATGCTTGGACCATAAAAGAGAATAAGTGCTGAAATCCCTGGAACTAAACAGTTTTACGTGTCATGTTGGACGACCTGGAAATGAACCATAGGAGTGTTAAAATGAGCTAATTTTTGGTATGGTGATAGAATTATATGTTTATGAAATGTGTGAGTTGGAATTTCATTAAAAGGAGTTTTGGTTTGTCCTTAATGAAATTTTTAGTAAGAGTTGGTCAAACGGAATTACTGGAGCTGGACAGATTTATGTTGCATGTTGTACGACCTGAAATGAACCTTAGTAGTGTTCAAATGGGCTAAGTTTTGTTATGATAATAGCCTTATACGTTTATGAAATGTGTGAGTTAGAATTTCAGTAAAAGGAGTTGTGGATTATTTTTAATGAAGTTCTTGTTAAAACTGCTCAAACAGAGTTGCTGAAACAGGACAGTTTTGAGTAGTAAGTTGCGTGGCTCGAAAACACATCTTAGGAACATGAAAATGAGCTGATTTTTGTTATGATGATATTTTGATGTGTTTATGACATCTGTGAGTTAGAATTTTGGTAAAAGGAGTTGTGGTTTGGTCACAATTTATTTCGTGATACAACTGGTCAATCCAGTCTCTGCGTGTATCCAATTTGGGAAAGTAATTAGATGACCCCCTTAAACTTATTGAATTGTCTTGGAAATTTTATGGTAATTACTTAGGGCCTAGATGTGCATGTTCATGTAAAGAAACCAGCCTAAATCCACCATTTTGATGGTTAACAACTGAGTTGAAGTCAGTGGTACAAAACTGGAAAATAGGACAGTTTATGTCTTAAGTTGTAAGGCTTCGATCTTGATCATTTAGGCTTGAATGTGATGTTTAGCCTTATGAATGTTGTTCCTTGGTGAATTAGCTATGTTTTCCAGGTAATGGATCAAAATGAATAAGGTTTTATGACCCACAAAACTGAGGTAAGGCGGTACTGCCCTGCTGATTTCAGTAGTACCTTTGATGATAGTATGATGTTTTTGAGGTAGTTAGACATTTCGGAATGTTACGAAATTTTAATAGCATGTGTCTAAGCCTTCATTATGCATATGTATGGCATGGGTTTATGAATATGAGCATGAATTGATGAGCACGAGGCTGCATGAACAGAATGTGATTGCTGGACAGTTTTTCTAGTTTAAAAGACAAGTCCGTGCATGCATGATTATGATGCATTTATTCACGAGTCGCATAATGCATGTCATACATTGCATCATCGTCACATACATGATTTACAGCATGATTTTTATGTGAAAGAAAGATGGAAAGCTTTTTCAAAAAATGATTTTTGAAAAGAATGATTCCCCACCGGTACCGTCTGTGAGTATAAACTTGGCCAGTATGAACCTGAGCAGATCCGGGTTAAGTGATCTGAGAGTATGAACCTGAGAAGATCCGGGTTAAGTGATCTGAAAGAACGATCGTGCAGGCCTGGAATATAATAGGCCTGAAGAAGTATGAACCTGAGCAGATCCGGGTTAAGTGATCTGGAAGAACGACCGTACGGGCCCGGAAGAGAATAGACCCGGCAAGTAAGATGATGTTACCGTTCCGAATCCGGGAGTAATAGATTCGAAGGGGAGAAGTTACCGCCTCAGATCCAGGAAGATAGATCTGAACACTCTATTGTTTTATGACGATGATGATTTGAAAGAAAAGCATGAAAAATCCTATTCTCATTTTCATCATGATGCATCACATATGCATATGCATGCATGTCACGTTTATGGAGTTGTTGTGTAGTAACACATGATACTTAGACTAAGAGGCATGACCTTGTAGAACCTATGTGTGACTTCTTTAAGTGATGATTATTGTGGTACAAGTTACAGTCTCTTAATGTTATATTCTGCTTGACTGGTGATTTTTCTTAAGTTAAGATCTTATTACATTAAGCTATGATCCTTATCGAATGATGGTTAGAGGACATGTATGCTTCTAAAACAAGTATGTTTGGGGTTCGGTTCTTGCTCGCACTTTCCATTTAACTCATGATTATTATAGTATACTTGCTGGTGACATTGTCACTCACCCTATTGTTTCTCTCCAGAGGTGGCAGGAGATAAAGTTGAGTGGATTGATGATGAACCTAGAGTTCCCTACATTTACACCCCGTGACTTTTAAGCACGACTTTCAACACGTTAGGTCAACCTTAAATACAATTTAAGTAATGATGTAGGATGTGTTAGTTAGTTACTTAAAATATAGGAAAAATAAGAAAAGGGGTTAGAAGTAGAATTAGAGGTAATTAAGGGTAATTACATAAAAAGCCCCTACTAAAGAAAGGGGAGTTACACCACACTTTGGTATAACTCCCCATTCACCTAATTGGGGACGGTTAAACAGTGCCAAAAGGGGAGAGAAACCGTAGGTGAAAAGAGAAGGAGAAAAGGAGAGGAAGAAGAAGAAGAGAAGAAGGAAAAAGGGAATAAAGAAGGCCAATCTAAGTGCAATCTTTACCGAAATTCTGCAGTAAATCCGTAAGCCAACTAGAAACAAAGGCAAGTAATCTTTCTATACGCTTTATGCAAATTTTGATACTTAAGGCCCTATGTTCTTACAAAGAGAAAACATGAATCACACATTAGTATTCTTGTCTTGTCTATCTTAAATGCTTTGTTATATGTAAGTCTTGTTGCTAATTGTGTAAAGTCTTGTTCTTTGGGCTATATTTCTGAAAATAGTTGTGTGGTGCTTTATTGTTGTCAAGCATGCCCATAAAAGTGTATATTATGACGTGCTTATTGTCTTGCGCTACTCTTATGTTGATTGTCTACACTTAGATGTTGAGAGTAAGTGCAGGAAATTGAGAGATGAGTGATGACATTGCTGTAGTCTTGTTGTGTTGGGAAAGTTGATGAGATCTTTTGAAGGTTGTGAATGATTGAAGGCTAGAGTGGATAATGCTAGGCATGACTAGGCATCAATTCATGTTTAGATGTGTGTTAAGTAAGATGAATCTAGATGTTAAGATGGATATTTAAGTGTTGAAAATGGAAGGGTTGAAGAAGGAGGGTGTTGGAGAGGAAGTTACTGCAGAAAAACTGCAGTTTGGCATCGTCAGAATATTTCGAACGCCTACATTAGGCGCTCTATGTCACATTAGGCGCCTAATATAGCGTTCAATGTGTCCTGAAGCTTTCCCGTACAGAAAAACTGCAATTTAAAACCGTCAGAACACTTCGAACGCCTACATTTGGCGCTCTATGTCACATTAGGCGCCTAATGTAGCGTTCAATGTGTCCTGAAGCATCCCCGAACACTTCGAACACCTACATAAGGCGCTCTATGTCACATTAGGCGCTTCATGTAGGCGTTCAATGTCTACGGAACATCCCCGAACACTTCGAACGCCTAGTATAGGCGCTTTAAGTCACTATAGGCGCTTCATGTAGCGTTCCAACTATACTGGAAGTCTTTTTGACCCTTTAGGCGCCCTATATATGTGTAGTAACCTTATACACTTCCTTTGAACATAAAATGCAAGGGTATTTGAGGTGTAATTGAGGAATAGATGGTAAGATTGACTAAGTAAGAATAAGATTGAATCCCAAGTGAATTAGTGAGACGAACGGACTTGGGAAGATACAAACAAGGAGTGTTTGAGGTGCATGACCGTATACTTGATATGTAAGATGAGTGTGTGGGATACCTTTATTATCTTCCATTGTTCATGAATTACAAAGTGTTTGAAAGTGTGCTAGAGTTGTAAACATTAAGTGTGAATGAGTAGGGTTAAGTATGAAATCGAAGAGGATTCGTGATATGAAAGGGCATGAAGTGGTATGAATGAGGTGTATTTGAGTAGTAAACATTAAGTGTGAATGAGTAAAGTTAGGTTTGAATCCAAAGTGAGTTACAATATGAAAGAGCACAAAATGGTACGAAAAGGGTGTGTTTGAGGAAGTATGAACGAGCAAGGTTAAGTGTGAACTCAAGATGATTTCGTAATACGAAGGGACATGAAATGATACGAGCAGAATGTGATAGGGGTTCATGACTTTGTACTTGATATGTAAAGTGTGTGTGCATGTTTATACGTTTGATATGATGTTACATGAGCATTCTGCATCATGACATGGGCACTTGCATTTGATTTGAGAATTGCTTTGCGAAAGAACATGTGTTTACAAGAAAAGTTTGAAGTTTTCGAAAGACAAGATGGCTGCTGGTTGATCGCAGGGTATAAAAGTCACGCCTACGAAAGCAGGGTATAAAAGCGTGATCTGTGAATCAACAGCAGGGTATAAAGTATTTTATGGGGCCGTGGACCTTTCAGCACGGATATATGATATATGTAATGGGGCCGTGGACCTTTCAGCACGGATATATGATATATGTAATGGGGCCGTGGACCTTTCAGCACGGGGTATAAAGTTCTGTTTGCTGTGGACTGATCACCCACAGGGTATAAAGTTCTGCTACGCGAAGAATATGATATGTA
Source organism: Eustoma russellianum (assembly GCA_036186865.1). NCBI lineage: Eukaryota > Viridiplantae > Streptophyta > Magnoliopsida > Gentianales > Gentianaceae > Eustoma > Eustoma russellianum. The sequence goes on along the minus strand of AP025046.1, from coordinate 32,961,304 downwards.
AAGTGATGAAATGTTTTGTGAAATGACATGCATGACATGTTTATGAAAGAAGACATATGCATGGGTGTTGTGTGTGATTTTAAAGAAGTACATGCATCATGATACACGAAGCATAAGACTTGACATGCAAGAAACGTGGTTAGTCTATGATTTGCTTATGTGATACGTTGTTTAAATACATGTTGGTTTTCCGTATCCGTGTACATATATGTGCTTTATCGGTTTTGAGGAATTTTTATTAAGATGCTATTTGCTAACCCGAGCACCTTATTTTTGGGCAATGTTTTATACACTGGTGACTTGACGTGTGTGATTCCGTAAGGTGTATAGACGGGTTACTTGCTGGCGATAATTTCGCTAAGAACAGTTACTCTATCCCTTTTCAGGTGAGCCTGAATATGAGTTGATATTTATCGAGGACGATGGCGAGTGGGCTCAATGGGATGACGGACATGGGAATAGATAGATGCTGGACTACTTTCTTTAAGTTTTGGAAACTCAATGTTATTATGTTGTTCTGGAACTTGTGTTAGCTAGATGACCAAACACCTTTTATTTCCGCTGCATTTTCTGGTTGTATTATTGACGATGAAGGTTTAGATTTTATGACGTTTCCGCTGATTTATCTTACGTCATGAATGATGTTCGCTTGATCTGCTTTGATGCTTCGTAGTTCTCATAGTAGGCTACGGCGGGTGCACTGGTCCCGATGACAGCGTCGGGCCGGGGCGCTACAGGTGGTATCAGAGACTAGGCTTCAGATCTATCTCGGAAACTTAGGTTTATGATCTTTTAGCAATTTAAGATATGATTTTCCCTTAAGGTTGATCCTTAGTTATAAGTGCTGATTTTCTAGAGTCTAAGTATGATCTGGGTTGGGTGTGTGCGAGTGCGTATATCATTTGAATTTCTATAATAATTTAAATTTTCAGACCCCATTGATCTATTGGATACAACTTTGTGATGCTTTTCTGAAGTATTACGTGCCCAAGACAGCGATCTTAGACAAGATAAGGGCGTTCGACGGGCTAAAACAGAGTCGGATGATAATGTCGGAGTATGCCGACCATGTCCATGCTTTGGGTAAGTTGCTCCTGCGATTATGCCTGATAATCGCTTAAAAATGACAAAATCCGAACGAGGTTTGGACTCAAGAATTCAGTCAGCAATTGTAAACGCATGGATGAGAACATACAAGGACATGATGGATGCATGTTTTCACATCGAGAGTGATTTCCGTAGAGTGGCGGCAAGAAAGGCCGATGCAGGATACTCCGACAATGGTATGAGGTTAAGAGAAGAGATTTGAGTTGGTGGCAGGCCAGGACGTTGGATCAAGGTTCTGAAGAGAGGCTCGGTTGAGAAAATTTCATAGACCCCCACAACAGAATTTAGTTGTACAGCAGGTTGAAAGAGTTTGCTGCACTTCAATAAGGGTCATGTCGGCGAATGTAGGAAGTTGGAAAGAGCATGTTATCGATGCGGACAGGTGGGAAACCTTATTCGAGATTGCTCAGAGATGAGAAAGAATGCTCTAGGAGAAGTTGCTCAGAAACCGAGGACGAATGTCCGCGTTAATGTCATGATTGCCAAGGATATTCGGAAGTCACCGATGTGGTATGAGGTACAATTTTGGTGAACAAGATATTCACCAATGTACTTTTGATAGCGGCGTGAACCCCTCTTTTGTGGCAAAGGGATTTGTTAAGCGCCTTTGTGGTTCACCAGAATAGTTGGAGATTCCATACTGTGTCCAAGCGTCCAAGATCAAATTACGATTTCACATCAACATTGACTATCGATTAAAACAAGTGACAGTTAAGAATTCTGTGATGGAAGGTATAACCTTTCAAGGGAATTGCTGTTGATTGAAGGAAGTTGAACTTATTACCAAGTGGTCTAGATCTACGAATGACATCGAAGTCGGCGTTTCTTGGGTCTAGCTAGTTATTATAGGAAGTTTGTCGAGGGATTCTCGAAAATAGCGATGTTTCTCAATTGCCTTACTCAAAAGAAGTCCAAGTTTGAGTGGACGGCATAATGCGAGAAAATCTTTACGGAGAGTAAGAGGAGGTTAACCATAGCTCCAGTATTGGCTCAACCTTCTGGTATTGATGGGTTGTGATATGTAGTGATGGGTTAAAAAAAACAGTCTGGGTACATAAACTGTAGCGTAAGTTATGACTTTCCATCCAAATTGAGTTTTGTTGATACTTCACTTGTAGACTGTGTTTTGATGCAATACGAACGAGTTATCGCGTATGCCTCAGGACAGCTAAACATGAGACAGCAAAGAGGGTTGGAACTACAAAAGGACTACGGCTTAACCATTAATTACCATTCAGGAAAAGCTAATAAAGTGGCCAGTGTAGTAAACGGAAAAGCTAACCATGCGCGACAGTCACCACTTGAGAGAGAAATAGAAGAATTTAACTTGGTTTCTGTTTACTCTATAGTAATGTTTTCGCATCATTGACCGTCACACCGAGTTTGATGGATTGGTTGAAAGAAGCTCAGAAGAAGAATAAGACTGTGGGTGATATTGCTGGGAAACTGAGGTATAGTCAGGTTGATGGATTTTAGACCAAGGTGGACGGGAACTTATGTTAGAGGAAAAATGAGTGTACATGATTTAGATGAGCTAAGAAAAGAAATTTTGCAAGGGGGCTTACAGCTCAAGGTTATCAATAAATCATGGTAGCACTAGAATGTACAAGGATCGCTAACAATATTATTGGTGGTGTAAGATGAAGAGACACATTGCGGAGTTTATTGGGAGAGGTCTAGCGTGTCAGTAAGTTGAGACTAAACACCAAGAACCTAGTGGATTAGTGATACTGTTGGAGCTTCCAGGGTAGAGATAGGAACTTATTACTATGGACTTTGTGGTTGATAACCGAAAACAAGAAGTGGATATAACATGATTTTGGTGATTGTGGATCGATCGACCAATCTGCACATTTTCTATCGGTCTCCAGGGAAGTATTTCTCGGAAGTTGGTAAGTTTAGATATGGACAACATTGTCAGCCTACAGGGTGTTTCAATAAGTATAGTGTCTGACCGAGATCAACGGTTCACTTCCAAGCTCTGGATAGTATTCTAGAGAGCCCTGGGTAAGGAGTTAAGGATGAGTACATCCTATCATCCACAAACCGATGGACAATCCAAGCGGACTATTCAGACCTTGGAAGATATGCTAAGGGCTTGCGTGTTGGACTTTAAAGGGAGTTGGGATGGAATGGTAAAGATGATGGAATTTTCTTATAACAATAGTTATCACAGCGCAATTGACATGGCTCCTTTTGAGGCGTTGTATGGAAGGAAGTGTAGGTCCCCGGTTTATTGGGACGAAGTGGGTGTGAGAACTATCACGAGACCTGAACTATTGGAGAAAACGTTAGAGAAGGTGAAAGTTATCCGGGAAAGACTCAAGGCGGCTCAGGATCGCAGCAAGAGTTGGACAGATTCCAAACGACGACCATTGGAATTCGATGTGGGTGAAAAAGTTTATTTGAAGGTATCACCTACGAAGGGCGTCATGAGGTTTGGAGTAAAAGGCAAGTTAAGCCCTCGTTTTATTGGTCCTTATGAAATACTTGAGAAGGTAGGAGCCTTGGCATATAGGTTGGCATTACCTCCGGTGTTGGCGCAAGTTCACGATGTATTCCACGTGTCACAGTTAAGAAAGTACGTGGCGGATCCAAATCATGTACTTGAAGCTCAACCGTTGGAACTCAAGGACGATGTTACATATGAGGAGGTACCCGTGAAAATTGTGGACCGAAAGGATCAAGTGTTGAGGAAGCGAGTGATCCCTTATGTGAAAGTCCAGTGGAGCAACCACACGGAACGTGAGGCCACTTGGGAACTCGAAGAACAAATGCGGGAGAAGTATCCTCAACTCTTCAGCTAAGGTACGTAAGTTTTGAGGACGAAACTTTTTGTAAGGGGGGTGGAATGTTACACCCCGTGACTTTTAAGCACGACTTTCAACACGTTAGGTCAACCTTAAATACAATTTAAGTAATGATGTAGGATGTGTTAGTTAGTTACTTAAAATATAGGAAAAATAAGAAAGGGGTTAGAAGTAGAATTAAAGGTAATTAAGGGTAATTACATAAAAAGCCCCTACTAAAGAAAGGGGAGTTACACCACACTTTGGTATAACTCCCCATTCACCTAATTGGGGACGGTTAAACAGTGCCAAAAGGGGAGAGAAACCGTAGGTGAAAAGAGAAGGAGAAAAGGAGAGGAAGAAGAAGAAGAGAAGAAGGAAAAAGGGAATAAAGAAGGCCAATCTAAGTGCAATCTTTACCGAAATTCTGCAGTAAATCCGTAAGCCAACTAGAAACAAAGGCAAGTAATCTTTCTATACGCTTTATGCAAATTTTGATACTTAAGGCCCTATGTTCTTACAAAGAGAAAACATGAATCACACATTAGTATTCTTGTCTTGTCTATCTTAAATGCTTTGTTATATGTAAGTCTTGTTGCTAATTGTGTAAAGTCTTGTTCTTTGGGCCATATTTCTGAAAATAGTTGTGTGGTGCTTTATTGTTGTCAAGCATGCCCATAAAAGTGTATATTATGACGTGCTTATTGTCTTGCGCTACTCTTATGTTGATTGTCTACACTTAGATGTTGAGAGTAAGTGCAGGAAATTGAGAGATGAGTGATGACATTGCTGTAGTCTTGTTGTGTTGGGAAAGTTGATGAGATCTTTTGAAGGTTGTGAATGATTGAAGGCTAGAGTGGATAATGCTAGGCATGACTAGGCATCAATTCATGTTTAGATGTGTGTTAAGTAAGATGAATCTAGATGTTAAGATGGATCTTTAAGTGTTGAAAATGGAAGGGTTGAAGAAGGAGGGTGTTGGAGAGGAAGTTACTGCAGAAAAACTGCAGTTTGGCATCGTCAGAATATTTCGAACGCCTACATTAGGCGCTCTATGTCACATTAGGCGCCTAATGTAGCGTTCAATGTGTCCTGAAGCTTTCCCGTACAGAAAAACTGCAATTTAGAACCGTCAGAACACTTCGAACGCCTACATTAGGCGCTCTATGTCACATTAGGCGCCTAATGTAGCGTTCAATGTGTCCTGAAGCATCCCCGAACACTTCGAACACCTACATAAGGCGCTCTATGTCACATTAGGCGCTTCATGTAGGCGTTCAATGTCTACGGAACATCCCCGAACACTTCGAATGCCTAGTATAGGCGCTTTAAGTCACTATAGGCGCTTCATGTAGCGTTCCAACTGTACTGGAAGTCTTTTTGACCCTTTAGGCGCCCTATGTATGTGTAGTAACCTTATACACTTCCTTTGAACATAAAATGCAAGGGTATTTGAGGTGTAATTGAGGAATAGATGGTAAGATTGACTAAGTAAGAATAAGATTGAATCCCAAGTGAATTAGTGAGACGAACGGACTTGGGAAGATACAAACAGGGAGTGTTTGAGGTGCATGACCGTATACTTGATATGTAAGATGAGTGTGTGGGATACCTTTATTATCTTCCATTGTTCATGAATTACAAAGTGTTTGAAAGTGTGCTAGAGTTGTAAACATTAAGTGTGAATGAGTAGGGTTAAGTATGAAATCGAAGAGGATTCGTGATATGAAAGGGCATGAAGTGGTATGAATGAGGTGTATTTGAGTAGTAAACATTAAGTGTGAATGAGTAAAGTTAGGTATGAATCCAAAGTGAGTTAGCAATATGAAAGAGCACAAAATGGTACGAAAAGGGTGTGTTTGAGGAAGTATGAACGAGCAAGGTTAAGTGTGAACTCGAGATGATTTCGTAATACGAAGGGACATGAAATGATACGAGCAGAATGTGATAGGGGTTCATGACTTTGTACTTGATATGTAAAGTGTGTGTGCATGTTTATACGTTTGATATGATGTTACATGAGCATTCTGCATCATGACATGGGCACTTGCATTTGATTTGAGAATTGCTTTGCGAAAGAACATGTGTTTACAAGAAAAGTTTGAAGTTTTCGAAAGACAAGATGGCTGCTGGTTGATCGCAGGGTATAAAAGTCACGCCTGCGAAAGCAGGGTGTAAAAGCGTGATCTGTGAATCAACAGCAGGGTATAAAGTATTTTATGGGGCCGTGGACCTTTCAGCACGGATATATGATATATGTAATGGGGCCGTGGACCTTTCAGCACGGATATATGATATATGTAATGGGGTCGTGGACCTTTCAGCACGGGGTATAAAGTTCTGTTTGCTGTGGACTGATCACCCACAGGGTATAAAGTTCTGCTACGCGAAGAATATGATATGTAAAGTGATGAAATGTTTTGTGAAATGACATGCATGACATGTTTATGAAAGAAGACATATGCATGGTTGTTGTGTGTGATTTTAAAGAAGTACATGCATCATGATACACGAAGCATAAGACTTGACATGCAAGAAACGTGGTTAGTCTATGATTTGCTTATGTGATACGTTGTTTAAATACATGTTGGTTTTCCGTATCCGTGTACATATATGTGCTTTATCGGTTTTGAGGAATTTTTATTAAGATGCTATTTGCTAACCCGAGCACCTTATTTTTGGGCAATGTTTTATACACTGGTGACTCGACGTGTGTGATTCCGTAAGGTGTATAGACGGGTTACTTGCTGGCGATAATTTCGCTAAGAACAGTTACTCTATCCCTTTTCAGGTGAGCCTGAATATGAGTTGATATTTATCGAAGACGATGGCGAGTGGGCTCAATGGGATGACGGACATGGGAATAGATAGATGCTGGACTACTTTCTTTAAGTTTTGGAAACTCAATGTTATTATGTTGTTCTGGAACTTGTGTTAGCTAGATGACCAAACACCTTTTATTTCCGCTGCATTTTCTGGTTGTATTATTGACGATGAAGGTTTAGATTTTATGACGTTTCCGCTGATTTATCTTACGTCATGAATGATGTTCGCTTGATCTGCTTTGATGCTTCGTAGTTCTCATAGTAGGCTACGGCGGGTGCACTGGTCCCGATGACAGCGTCGGGCCGGGGCGCTACAGGTGGTATCAGATACTAGGCTTCAGATCTATCTCAGAAACTTAGGTTCATGATCTTTTAGCAATTTAAGATATGATTTTCCCTTAAGGTTGATCCTTAGTTATAAGTGCTGATTTTCTAGAGTCTAAGTATGATCTGGGTTGGGTGTGTGCGAGCGCGTATATCATTTGAATTTCTATAATAATTTAAATTTTCAGACCCCATTGATCTATTGGATACAACTTTGTGATGCTTTTCTGAAGTATTACGTGCCCAAGACAGCGATCTTAGACAAGATAAGGGCGTTCGACGGGCTAAAACAGAGTCGGATGATAATGTCGGAGTATGCCGACCATGTCCATGCTTTGGGTAAGTTGCTCCTGCGATTATGCCTGATAATTGCTTAAAGATGACAAAATCCGAACGAGGTTTGGACTCAAGAATTCAGTCAGTAATTGTAAACGCATGGATGAGAACATACAAGGACATGATGGATGCATGTTTTCACGTCGAGAGTGATTTCCGCAGAGTGGCGGCAAGAAAGGCCGATGCAGGATACTCCGACAAAGGTAAGAGGTTAAGAGAAGAGATTTGAGTTGGTGACAGGCCAGGACGTTGGATCAAGGTTCTGAAGAGAGGCTCGGTTGAGAAAATTTCATAGACCCCCACAACAGAATTTAGTTGTACAGCAGGTTGAAAGAGTTTGCTGCACTTCAATAAGGGTCATGTCGGCGAATGTAGGAAGTTGGAAAGAGCATGTTATCGATGCGGACAGGTGGGAAACCTTATTCGAGATTGCTCAGAGATGAGAAAGAATGCTCTAGGAGAAGTTGCTCAGAAACCGAGGACGAATGTCCGCGTTAATGTCATGATTGCCAAGGATATTCGGAAGTCGCCGATGTGGTATGAGGTACAATTTTGGTGAACAAGATATTCACCAATGTACTTTTGATAGCGGCGTGAACCCCTCTTTTGTGGCAAAGGGATTTGTTAAGCGCCTTTGTGGTTCACCAGAATAGTTGGAGATTCCATACTGTGTCCAAGCGTCCAAGATCAAATTACGATTTCACATCAACATTGACTATCGATTAAAACAAGTGACAGTTAAGAATTCTGTGATGGAAGGTATAACCTTTCAAGGGAATTGCTGTTGATTGAAGGAAGTTGAACTTATTACCAAGTGGTCTAGATCTACGAATGACATCGAAGTCGGCGTTTCTTGGGTCTAGCTAGTTGTTATAGGAAGTTTGTCGAGGGATTCTCGACAATAGCGATGTTTCTCAATTGCCTTACTCAAAAGAAGTCCAAGTTTGAGTGGACGGCATAATGCGAGAAAATCTTTACGGAGCGTAAGAGGAGGTTAACCATAGCTCCAGTATTGGCTCAACCTTCTGGTATTGATGGGTTGTGATATGTAGTGATGGGTTAAAAAAAACAGTCTGGGTACATAAACTGTAGCGTAAGTTATGACTTTCCATCCAAATTGAGTTTTGTTGATACTTCACTTGTAGACTGTGTTTTGATGCAATACGAACGAGTTATCGCGTATGCCTCAGGACAGCTAAACATGAGACAGCTAAGAGGGTTGGAACTACAAAAGGACTACGGCTTAACCATTAATTACCATTCAGGAAAAGCTAATAAAGTGGCCAGTGTAGTAAACGGAAAAGCTAACCATGCGCGACAGTCACCACTTGAGAGAGAAATAGAAGAATTTAACTTGGTTTCTGTTTACTCTATAGTAATGTTTTCACATCATTGACCGTCACACCGAGTTTGATGGATTGGTTGAAAGAAGCTCAGAAGAAGAATAAGACTGTGGGTGATATTGCTGGGAAACTGAGGTATAGTCAGGTTGATGGATTTTAGACCAAGGTGGACGGGAACTTATGTTAGAGGAAAAATGAGTGTACATGATTTAGATGAGCTAAGAAAAGAAATTTTGCAAGGGGGCTTACAGCTCAAGGTTACAAATAAATCATGGTAGCACCAGAATGTACAAGGATCGCTAACAATATTATTGGTGGTGTAAGATGAAGAGACACATTGCGGAGTTCATTCGGAGAGGTCTGGCGTGTCAGTAAGTTGAGACTAAACACCAAGAACCTAGTGGATTAGTGATACTGTTGGAGCTTCCAGGGTAGAGATAGGAACTTATTACTATGGACTTTGTGGTTGATAACCGAAAACAAGAAGTGGATATAACATGATTTTGGTGATTGTGGATCGATCGACCAATCTGCACATTTTCTATCGGTCTCCAGGGAAGTATTTCTCGGAAGTTGGTAAGTTTAGATATGGACAACATTGTCAGCCTACAGGGTGTTTCAATAAGTATAGTGTCTGACCGAGATCAACGGTTCACTTCCAAGCTCTGGATAGTATTCTAGAGAGCCCTGGGTAAGGAGTTAAGGATGAGTACATCCTATCATCCACAAACCGATGGACAATCCAAGCGGACTATTCAGACATTGGAAGATATGCTAAGGGCTTGCGTGTTGGACTTTAAAGGGAGTTGGGATGGAATGGTAAAGATGATGGAATTTTCTTATAACAATAGTTATCACAGCGCAATTGACATGGCTCCTTTTGAGGCGTTGTACGGAAGGAAGTGTAGGTCCCCAGTTTATTGGGACGAAGTGGGTGTGAGAACTATCACGAGACCTGAACTATTGGAGAAAACGTTAGAGAAGGTGAAAGTTATCCGGGAAAGACTCAAGGCGGCTCAGGATCGCAGCAAGAGTTGGACAGATTCCAAACGACGACCATTGGAATTCGATGTGGGTGAAAAAGTTTATTTGAAGGTATCACCTACGAAGGGCGTCATGAGGTTTGGAGTAAAAGGCAAGTTAAGCCCTCGTTTTATTGGTCCTTATGAAATACTTGAGAAGGTAGGAGCCTTGGCATATAGGTTGGCATTACCTCCGGTGTTGGCGCAAGTTCACGATGCATTCCACGTGTCACAGTTAAGAAAGTACGTGGCGGATCCAAGTCATGTACTTGAAGCTCAACCGTTGGAACTCAAGGACGATGTTACATATGAGGAGGTACCCGTGAAAATTGTGGACCGAAAGGATCAAGTGTTGAGGAAGCGAGTGATCCCTTATGTGAAAGTCCAGTGGAGCAACCACACAGAACGTGAGGCCACTTGGGAACTCGAAGAACAAATGCGGGAGAAGTATCCTCAACTCTTCAGCTAAGGTACGTAAGTTTCGAGGACGAAACTTTTTGTAAGGGGGTGGAATGTTACACCCCGTGACTTTTAAGCACGAATTTCAACACGTTAGGTCAACCTTAAATACAATTTAAGTAATGATGTAGGATGTGTTAGTTAGTTACTTAAATTATAGGAAAAATAAGAAAAGGGGTTAGAAGTAGAATTAGAGGTAATTACATAAAAAGCCCCTACTAAAGAAAGGGGAGTTACACCACACTTTGGTATAACTCCCCATTCACCTAATTGGGGACGGTTAAACAGTGCCAAAAGGGGAGAGAAACCGCAGGTGAAAAGAGAAGGAGAAAAGGAGAGGAAGAAGAAGAAGAGAAGAAGGAAAAAGGGAAGAAAGAAGGCCAATCTAAGTGCAATCTTTACCGAAATTCTGCAGTAAATCCGTAAGCCAACTAGAAACAACGGCAAGTAATCTTTCTATACGCTTTACGCAAATTTTGATACTTAAGGCCCTATGTTCTTACAAAGAGAAAACATGAATCACACATTAGTATTCTTGTCTTGTCTATCTTAAATGCTTTGTTATATGTAAGTCTTGTTGCTAATTGTGTAAAGTCTTGTTCTTTGGGCCATATTTCTGAAAATAGTTGTGTGGTGCTTTATTGTTGTCAAGCATGCCCATAAAAGTGTATATTATGACGTGCTTATTGTCTTGCGCTACTCTTATGTTGATTGTCTACACTTAGATGTTGAGAGTAAGTGCAGGAAATTGAGAGATGAGTGATGACATTGCTGTAGTCTTGTTGTGTTGGGAAAGTTGATGAGATCTTTTGAAGGTTGTGAATGATTGAAGGCTAGAGAGGATAATGCTAGGCATGACTAGGCATCAATTCATGTTTAGATGTGTGTTAAGTAAGATGAATCTAGATGTTAAGATGGATATTTAAGTGTTGAAAATGGAAGGGTTGAAGAAGGAGGGTGTTGGAGAGGAAGTTACTGCAGAAAAACTGCAGTTTGGCATCGTCAGAATATTTCGAACGCCTACATTAGGCGCTCTATGTCACATTAGGCGCCTAATGTAGCGTTCAATGTGTCCTGAAGCTTTCCTGTACAGAAAAACTGCAATTTAGAACCGTCAGAACACTTCGAACGCCTACATTAGGCGCTCTATGTCACATTAGGCGCCTAATGTAGCGTTCAATGTGTCCTGAAGCATCCCCGAACACTTCGAACACCTACATAAGGCGCTCTATGTCACATTAGGCGCTTCATGTAGGCGTTCAATGTCTACGGAACATCCCCGAACACTTCGAACGCCTAGTATAGGCGCTTTAAGTCACTATAGGCGCTTCATGTAGCGTTCCAACTGTACTGGAAGTCTTTTTGACCCTTTAGGCGCCCTATGTATGTGTAGTAACCTTATACACTTCCTTTGAACATAAAATGCAAGGATATTTGAGGTGTAATTGAGGAATAGATGGTAAGATTGACTAAGTAAGAATAAGATTGAATCCCAAGTGAATTAGTGAGACGAACGGACTTGGGAAGATACAAACAGGGAGTGTTTGAGGTGCATGACCGTATACTTGATATGTAAGATGAGTGTGTGGGATACCTTTATTATCTTCCATTGTTCATGAATTACAAAGTGTTTGAAAGTGTGCTAGAGTTGTAAACATTAAGTGTGAATGAGTAGGGTTAAGTATGAAATCGAAGAGGATTCGTGATATGAAAGGGCATGAAGTGGTATGAATGAGGTGTATTTGAGTAGTAAACATTAAGTGTGAATGAGTAAAGTTAGGTATGAATCCAAAGTGAGTTAGCAATATGAAAGAGCACAAAATGGTACGAAAATGGTGTGTTTGAGGAAGTATGAACGAGCAAGGTTAAGTGTGAACTCGAGATGATTTCGTAATACGAAGGGACATGAAATGATACGAGCAGAATGTGATAGGGGTTCATGACTTTGTACTTGATATGTAAAGTGTGTGTGCATGTTTATACGTTTGATATGATGTTACATGAGCATTCTGCATCATGACATGGGCACATGCATTTGATTTGAGAATTGCTTTGCCAAAGAACATGTGTTTACAAGAAAAGTTTGAAGTTTTCAAAAGACAAGATGGCTGCTGGTTGATCGCAGGGTATAAAAGTCACGCCTGCGAAAGCAGGGTGTAAAAGCGTGATCTGTGAATCAACAGCAGGGTATAAAGTATTTTATGGGGCCGTGGACCTTTCAGCACGGATATATGATATATGTAATGGGGCCGTGGACCTTTCAGCACGGATATATGATATATGTAATGGGGCCGTGGACCTTTCAGCACGGGGTATAAAGTTATATGTTATGGGGCCGTGGACCTTTCAGCACGGGGTATAAAGTTCTGTTTGCTGTGGACTGATCACCCACAGGGTATAAAGTTCTGCTACGCGAAGAATATGATATGTAAAGTGATGAAATGTTTTGTGAAATGACATGCATGACATGTTTATGAAAGAAGACATATGCATGGGTGTTGTGTGTGATTTTAAAGAAGTACATGCATCATGATACACGAAGCATAAGACTTGACATGCAAGAAACGTGGTTAGTCTATGATTTGCTTATGTGATACGTTGTTTAAATACATGTTGGTTTTCCGTATCCGTGTACATATATGTGCTTTATCGGTTTTGAGGAATTTTTATTAAGATGCTATTTGCTAACCCGAGCACCTTATTTTTGGGCAATGTTTTATACACTGGTGACTCGACGTGTTTGATTCCGTAAGGTGTATAGACGGGTTACTTGCTGGCGATAATTTCGCTAAGAACAGTTACTCTATCCCTTTTCAGGTGAGCCTGAATATGAGTTGATATTTATCGAGGACGATGGCGAGTGGGCTCAATGGGATGACGGACATGGGAATAGATAGATGCTGGACTACTTTCTTTAAGTTTTGGAAACTCAATGTTATTATGTTGTTCTGGAACTTGTGTTAGCTAGATGACCAAACACCTTTTATTTCCGCTGCATTTTCTGGTTGTATTATTGACGATGAAGGTTTAGATTTTATGACGTTTCCGCTGATTTATCTTACGTCATGAATGATGTTCGCTTGATCTGCTTTGACGCTTCGTAGTTCTCATAGTAGGCTACGGCGGGTGCACTGGTCCCGATGACAGCGTCGGGCCAGGGCGCTACACCTACCCGTGAGTGCGTTGGAGAATGGCCAGAATTAGGAGACCGAGCTTACCAGCATTAAGGGGCGATGGTGTTATGTAATTGTGATGGGAAAACAATTTACTCTTGATGCTTTCAGCTACGATTTATTTGGGTTGTAAACTTTAACTGATTGTGATGACGTTTTAATTCGAAGTTTTAAATTCTGCCACGGTTTTGCTTGTTTATTGTGAGTAAGCACAAAATCCATGCATTAGCATCATGGATCATGACGCGTATGGACGACGCCTAGTACTCTCCTTAGTGAAGTACGGCGGGTGCACCGACTTCGGCGGGGCCGGGGTGCGGGGCGCCACATACGATATGTTATGTTGTTCCGACAGCCTGCATTTTATGTTGAAGAGCCGCCTGACATCGAGTGTAGTAGTGAGGGTATCAGGAGCAAAAGTTTATGATACACCTCCTCATGGGTGTTAAGTTTATGTTATGTATGCCTCATGACACTAGAACCTAGGTGAGAGCTTGGTGTCATATAGCGAAGTCATGTTTTATGTTTTGGTAGAGTGTAACACCGTGTCTGGGACCCGGGATCTCTGCCAAAATGCGTCATCGTTAGATCCATATACAGATGTTGTAACACCATGTTTGGACCATTGGGATTCATGGTTGGTACATAGTACCATATGGGGAATTCAATAGGTGTGCCTTGTGTACTATACATTTGTTGTGCTATATACATGTTGAGATAGATTTATTCCGATGATTTCAAAATTTTTTATGTTTTAAAAAGATTTTTGAAAACATTGCATGACTTTTTCATCACATGAGCATACACATGTTTACCTGTGTCACCCTACTAAACATATGCTTAGACCTTAGTTGACAAAAGATGACTGTGTAGAGCAAAACTTGGGGTATAGACATAGCCAAAGGAAATGTAATACAAGACACCAGGTACAAGCTTAATAGCTACATAAAAAGAAAATAAATACGAAAATAAAATAATTTGCTCTGTGACTTTACATTTCCACATTTTACCTATCTATGTATGGTTGCTCTTATCTATCTTGTATGTCATTACATTTGTAATACAGCGATGCATTACGTACTTATTATGTGACTGCATGTATTTTTATTTACCGTCTACCATGCATGATCCATATGACAAACCTAGACAGAAATACTTGTTGAGCGATTCGTTATCGCTCACTCCATACTTTACCATATTGCAGAGGCTCATGAGCTAGTTCCTGACGTAGTTGTGGATGACTCGAGGATAGATTACCAGTGATGAGCATATGGGCCAGACTACATATTTTTCATTTATGCTCTGTTAGACCAGTACTATGATATGTGTATTGATGACATTTCAGATGTATTCAGATTTAATGGTTCTGTATGACACATGTTTACTACACCTTGTACATTTTATGATGCTTCCGCTATTCGATATATGTTTATGTCGACGTGCATATGAATGTTATCGATGACTTGTACTTCTCGTAGCAAAAAAAGGTGGGTGCACCATGCCGAAACCTTAGTCCCAGGCGGGCCGCTACAATATGCCTTTTGTGTGTCATTCCAATGACCAGAAGTATACTGAACTATTGACTCTTTTCCATCTACCAGTTGTTTTAGAATACCTCCGTAGCCTATAAAATTGCTACTGATAAAGAGACAGATAATTCTAAAATAAGTACTTAGAAGTCAAAACACATTCTGGTAATGATATAAGTAAAGCTTTTGAGCAATTTGAACAAAATAATTGTTGTACCCCGACGAAAAGTCGTATTGTACTTGAAGACTCGTATAAGTAAATTAATAAAGTGACATCCTTCAAGTGAATTTCACTAAGTTTTCTTAGTGCTTCTTTTATTTTATGATGATAAGCAAACAATATAATCATTCAAGCATGAGTTATGGACCATGGCCAATTCACCCTAAGGGCTTAAGAGATTTCGGCCATAAGGTTTAAAAAGGGCCTTAAAGTGTTTTTCTCAAATTATAAGAGAGGTTAATCTTAAGGGCCTCCTTAAAATGAGCCCAAATGGAAATTAAGAAGTTTTAAGTAGTGAGGCAATTTTTCTCCAATCCTTACAAAATTTCGGCCCTCTAGCCCAAGAAGGATCAAGATTTCCCTAATTTCATTTTTAAAACAAAAAGGGAAAACAATTAATAAAAGAGGGGGCAAATACCCACATGGCTTTTCATTAAACTCACTTGGGAAGAGATTAAGCATGGTAATGGCCCCTAGGTGCCATAACCGCCGGTTTTCCCCTCATGCCTAACCAAGGAACATTTCAAATATTACCATGGTTACTTTATATTAACTACAAGGTTAAAGTAACTCAAGTTAACCCATAAAGTAACTCTAGTTGGATAAAGTAACCTAGGTTTGACATAAAGTAACTATAGTTGAATTAAAGTAACTCTAGTTGCATTAAAGTAAACTTGGTTAGTTAAAAGTAACCAAGGCTAATTAACTCTAATTAGCCTAACCAAGCCAAGGTAAAACCCCTTCTCCATTAATCTAACCAACGGCTAACCTTATCCAAATGAAGAAAAATTCTTTCCAAGAATACCCTAGAACTCTCTCTTACTCCCAACCCTCAAGAATTCACAATGGAGCAAGAGATTTCCCTAGTTTCCCATTTGGGTACACGGCTAGTTGAGCCAAGGAGTTCAAGATCTTCAAGCTCGAAGAACTCATCTAGGTAAGTACATGCTAAGTGTTCTAAGTGAATTCTATGTTTCAAATAATGAAACTCAAATTGTTATCCCTCTTGTCTTGCCAAAAACGTGACACTCAAAATGGTAACTAGGAGAAGATTTGTCAAGCTACTAGGAGGAGATAACATCTTGATGGTTTGAATCCCTTTCAAGCTCCATCCAAGTTTTATTTTGGTAAGAAAATCATAGCCTCAATATAGTTGTTTCTTCATTAAGATAGTAACTAATGTTCATCCTTCTTCCTCCCCTCAAAACCGTGTGCTATATGTGAAGTTGAAGGAAGACTTCACTCCATTTCAACTAAGGCTCATGCTAAGGAAAAGCTCTAAGGTTCAAAGAGGCAAGTATACTCTAACCAATCTTTCCTTATTTGTGAAGTGCATTCTTGAATGGCTAGTCATTTTTAAGCCATAAATCTTAGTTGAAGAATCTAAGTACAAGACATGAAAACTAGTTGTTATAAGAGAAGTGATGGCATAAGTGAATGTTTTGTTATATGAATATGTTGTGACTGTTTTGATATGCTTCATGAACTGTTTATCTATGTTTTAAAGCATGTTATGAGGCTTGGAAAAATTATGTTGAAGTGTGTATTTGATGGTTATTAAGTCACTTTAAGGAATGAAGTTGATTGGAAATGCTTGAACCATAAAAAGTGATGAAGTGCTGAAATCACTGGAGGTGGACAGTTTTATGTGTCATGTTGTACGACCTGAAAATGAACCTTAAAGGTGTTCAAAGTGGCTAATTTTTGTTATGGCCTTATGTGTTTAGTAAATGTGTGAGTTGGAATTTTGATAAAAAGAGTTGTGGTTTAACCTTAATGAATTATTTAGTGACAACTGGTCAAACAGAAGTACGGGAGCTGGACAGTTTTCTGTATCGTGTTGTACGCCCTGAAAATGAACCTTAGGAATGTTACAATTGGCTAATTTTTGGTATAATAATATCCCTATGTGTCCATGAAAGGTGTGAGTTGGAATGTTGGTAAAAGGAGTAGTGGATTATCCTTAATGACGATTTTGGTAAAACTGGTCAAACAGAGTTGTTGGAACAGGTCAGATTATTGTGACGTCTTGTGGGACCTGAAAAAGGACTTTAGAAGTATTTAATTAAGCCATATTTTGGCGTGACACTAGCCCTATGTGTATTGTAAATATGAGAGTTGGAATTTTGTTAAAAAGAGTTACGGTTTATTTTAACGGAATTTTTAGTAAAACTGGTCAAGCTGGAAATTACTGGAATGAACATATTTTATGTGACCGAATGATTGACCCGGAAATCGACTTTAGAAATATGAAATTAAGCTGATTTTTGGCAGGATGCTATACCTATGTGTTTGTTAAGTTTGAGAGTTGGAATTTGCTAAAAAGGAATTACGGTTTGGTAACAATAAAATTCGTAGTAAAATGGGTCATCTCAGAATTCAGCATGTACTCGTTTTAGGAAAAAAGAATAATTGACCCCTTTAACGATATTATGATTCCATGAAACTTTTATGGCAGTTACTTAAGACATATGTGAGTGTTTTATGTAAACCACTAAACTAAGAATGATTAATTTAAGGGGTAATCACCAAGGTTAAGTTGGCGTTACTGATCTGGAATTTTGGGCAGAATTAAGGAACTCGTTGTGGGGCTTTGTTTCGATGGGCTTAAACTTAACTATGTAGTTAGGGCTTATAATCATTTATTATTGGTATGTCTACAGAAATTTTCCAAGGTTTGCCCAAATTAAATGAGGCTTAGTGGGCTTATATGAATGGAAAAAAGAAAGGACATTGCATTGCTGAAATTCAGCAGTCCTTGTTTCGTAATTAAATAAATTAAGTGTCTTACATGTCCTGTATCGTCATGAAAATGATATTATGAATAGAAAAGACACTGTTATGCATATGTATGACAAGAACTCATGATCATGGACCTAAAACGCGAGGTTTTGAGGCCGTACATATGGAATGATAATTCTGGAAAAATTTTCCAGCCTAAAGAATAAGCTGTACGTATGTGTATATGTAACGCATTACATCATGAATTGCATAGTACATGTCATACATTGCATCATCGTCATTTACATGATGTATGGAACTGATTTTATGATAAAGAAATATGAAAAGGCTTTTTTAAAGAAAAGATTCTGTTTTTAAAAGAACGCTTTCCACCGGTACCGTGTGTTGTCTGGCCAGTAAGGACCCGTTCCAGATCTGGGGTTAACTGATCTGATGATATGGTCCATTCAGGCCCGGAGAGAATAGACCTGATATGGACCCGTTCCAAATCCGTGGTTAACTGATCTGATGATATGGACCGTTCAGGCCCAGAAAGAATAGACCTGATAAGTGATGACGTGACCGCTCCGAATCCGGGAATAATAGATTCGAAGAGAAATAAGTGACCGCCTCACATCCGAGTGAATAGATCTGAATACTCTCTTGTTTTCTTGACAAAGATGTTTTGAATGAAATAACGAAAGGAAAAGATTTTCATGGTTTCATTATACACTACATTTGCATATTCATACGCATTTCATATGGTCATGAGCGTGATGTTGAGTCTACCTGCACTGAGCTGTATTATTACTTACTTCATGGCTAAGTTACGATTATATTGCCATAGTTGCTATTGACTGAAGGGATGAGATGCTAGCCAAATGCTAGATGTAATGTTACTTAGGTTATGATATTCTTATCTTTCGTTACCTAAGTTACGACCTCATTACTGTTGTTACGTAAGCTATGATCTTATTCATGATACTTAGGCTATGTTGTTATGACTTGGTAGCTCCTAAGTTATGATCTTTATTGAGTGATGATCTTTTCATAAGTTATGTTCTTTATTGAGTGATAATCTTTTCATAAGTTATGAACTTTGGTAAGTTTTAATCTTTGATAAGTTATGAGCTGATTTCTTACGGGTGTTGAATGGAAGGTCAGGTATGTTCTAAACCGAATTTTGGGGGTTCGGTTCTTGTATGTACTTTCCATTTAATGCATGATTGTTTATGGTACACTTGCTGGTGACGTTGTCACTCACCCTTTATTTTTCCTCCCAGAGCCCGCAGGAACTAGGGTCGAGTGGATCGAGGACAAGCCTAGGGTGTCTTATCCGTAGAAGAGCGATTGAAGGATGATTTAAGGATTTATGACGAGATGGTCATGATTGAGGAACTTTTATGAATTTATGTTGAAAAAGATTGAATTTTGGATTTCCGCATTTTAAGAACATGTCTATAAGACTTATGATGAATGTTTAGACGCTTTCGTTTGGAAAGTTTTTATTCTGCCTCGGTTTTGCTTACTTGTTGACGTGTAAGCATGAAAGTGCACCTATTTTAATCTGGACTAAGATACATTATGGATCGACGCCTGGTACTCTCCGTAGTGATGTACGGCGGGCGCATCGTATTCGGCTAGGCCGGGGTACAGGGCTGTACAGGTGGTATCAGAGCTGAGGCTCCAGATCCAGCCAGAATATAAAATTAGTTATGATCTAGTCAACTAAGTTTGATCTTAGATCTAAGTCATGACATCAGAAAGAGAGTTGACCTTAGACTAAGAAGACATAGAGGAAAAATTAGGGTTTTGACCGGATGATAAAGCCTTAGTTGATGGCATTGTAATCATGACTGCTTACATGACCTTAAGATCTTATTTGGATTACGGATTAAATTTTGTCGCTTAATCTGAATATTTATACCTTGAGTAAGACTCCGACGCTCCGTGGTGCGGATGGCATCACGATTCAATAAAGTGACATCATCACTGTCACCCCCAGGAAGTAATAGACTTTACTAGCAACAGTTAGTAAGACCACGTATTCAAAGGGTTGGCTGGGAATCTAGTTCATAGTAGGCAGAAAGATGGTTAAATGAAGTTGAAGGTAACTTCATGCTAATACTGGCACCGGATAGGATATGGGCACAGATTCTTCGGCCATTTTGAACGGTAAGGATAGCCAGTGGTAGATGACTTGTATCCAGCCACTACCCCGATAGGTGATTTGGGCAAAGTTCTAGGCATGTTAAGAGAACGGAAGAATGAAATAAACAACTTAACGAGCGTATTAAGAAACAAAATAGGAAAGGGGAGACGTATCCGCATAAGCCTACCTTGTGCGGATAACAAAGAAACAACCAAGGTATGAGTTAAATGTGAAGTACCCACGTCCTACTTCTTAGTAACCAAGTATAAGTAATTATGATGTTCTTCTTTAAGTTATGATGAGTAGACCATAAGTAAGTAAGTGAGATTATTAGTGATAGCAAGACCAAGTATAACACCATGATTGAGACTCGGGGTCTCTGCCATTATGCATCACCGTTAGCACGGGTACATATTTTCTTGTACCTGTACTATATGGGGAATCGATCGGCATACTGTGCGCTATTACCAAGAGTGCTATAGCCAATTTGAAAATGTTAGGACATCACGATATGAATGCGCCATGTTAGGCAAGCTATGAAAAGCAAGTCATGATTATGAAAATCACGTTTTATGCAATGGGACCATCTTAGGATGATGATTAAGAATTCCCTAAGTCTATGAAGACAACTCACCAAAGGGAGCTTGCTGAACCAAAAAGGAACAAGTGCGTGAGCTTTTAAGGGAGGAACTTATTTCCCCAACGTTTCGCCTGGGAGCTTCCGTGTTAAGAAGGATGGAGGCATGCATCCTTGCGTAGATCCTAAAGGACTACCCTCTGACTAAGATCACTGATCTATTTAACCAGCTTCGGGTAAGCAATTGACAAGTGGTGTATTTTTTGAGAGTCAGGTAATTTGCTTAGTGAACCTGTATGTTAGTGTTTCTTATGGAAGAGTTCAAGGAAATGTAGTAAGATGATGAAGCGTTACGGGACTCTTCAGGAGAGATCTAAAACAATGGCCATTTGGAAGGCAGAATAGAGAATCCCATAAGACATAATGTTTGGATCAGGAAATTATAAGTTGAAGATATCCAAGACACTCCATCAGTGACTTTACCATTTGGCATATTCTCATTTCATATGTATAACATGATGTTTCAAATGTTTTATGAACAAACAAATAGTGACACAGGGAAAACAAGGAATTACGAAGAACAAGAAACATTTGAAATGTCATAAATAGGGCATAAGTTTCAAGGGAGAAACCATAACTTCTAGTTCAATTTTATGAAAAGATTGCGAAAGTAAAGTTATTACGTAGTAAGTCGATCAGCGAGACGGATGAATGCGGCACACACCTTGTGAAAAAGCCTGGTATGTGTGCGTTGTGGGAATTGTCCCAGATGTCGTTGGATACATAAGATGACTACTACATGTTTACAAAAAAAGGATGATCTCGGCCAAGTTTGCATAAAAAAGAATTATAAGCATTTCATGATCATGTTAATCCAGGATGGATACCCTTATCAGTATGTAGTATCAAGGTTGAAAGTGCCTAAGATATGAGATACGTTACGATAACACCTCTAGAAATTAGAATAAGTTCTGATGAGACCTCTAAGATGAGTTGAACAAAGCAGTCCTGAGGGAACTAAATAGACGCTTTATTTTATCTTATTTACCTAAAGATAAGAAAGGAGCCCCTGAAGGTCGTTGAGTCAAAAGAAAAGGAGTTGAGAAAGAGATCCATACCTATGGTAAAGGTTCAGTAGAAGTACATCCTGGAAAAGAAGCCACATGGGAAACGGAAGAAAACATGAGGAGTAGATGCCCCATCTTTTTGACTAGTCTCTCAAGTTTCGAGGACGAAACTTATTTTAGGGGGGGGGGGAGAATGTTTTACCCCGACGAAAAGTCGTATTGTACTTGAAGACCCGTATAAGTAAATTAATAAAGTGACATCCTTGAAGTGCATTTCCCTAAGTTTCCTTAGTGCTTCTTTTATTTTATGATGATAACCAAACAATATAATCATTCAAGCATGAGTTATGGACCATGGCCAATTCACCCAAAGGGCTTAAGAGATTTCGGCCATAGGTTTAAAAAGGGACTTAAAGGGTTTATCCCAAATTAAAAGAGAGGTAAATCTTAAGGGCCTCCTTAAAATAAGCCCAAATGGAAATTAAGAAGTTTTAAGTAGTGAGGAAATTTTTTCCCAAATCTTGCAAAATTTTGGCCCTCTAGCCCAAGAAGGATCAAGATTTCCCTAATATCATTTTTAAAACAAAAAGGGAAAATAATTAATAATAGGGGGCAAATACCCACATGGCTTTTCATTAAACTCACTTGGGAAGACATTAAGCATGGTAATGGCCCCTAGGTGCCATAACCGCCAGTTTTCCCCTCGTGCCTAACCAAGGAACATTTCAAATATTACCATGGTTACTTTATATTAACTACAAGTTTAAAGTAACTCAAGTTAACCCATAAAGTAACTCTAGTTGGATAAAGTAACCTAGGTTTGACATAAAGTAACTATAGTTGAATTAAAGTAACTCTAGTTGCATTAAAGTAACCTTGGTTAGTTAAAAGTAACCAAGGCTAATTAACTCTAATTAGCCTAACCAAGCCAAGGTAAAACCCCTTCTCCATTAATCTAACCAACGGCTAACCTTATCCAAATGAAGAAAAATTCTTTCCAAGAACACCCTAGAACTCTCTCTTACTCCCAACCCTCAAGAATTCACAATGGAGCAAGAGACTTCCCTATTTTCCCATTTGGGTACACGGCTAGTTGAGCCAAGGAGTTCAAGATCTTCAAGCTCCAAGAACTCATCTAGGTAAGTACATGCTAAGTGTTCTAAGTGAATTCTATGTTTCAAAGAATGAAACAATCATTGGTATCCCTCTTGTCTTGCCAAAAACGTGACACTTAAAATGGTCACTAGGAGAAGATTTGTCAAGCTACTAGGAGGAGATAACATCTTGATTGTTTGAATCCCTTTCAAGCTCCATCCAAGTTTTATTTTGGTAAGAAAATCATAGCCTCGATATAGTTGTTTCTTCATTAAGATAGTAACTAATGTTCATCCTTCTTCCTCCCCTCAAAACCGTGTGCTATATGTGAAGTTGAAGGAATACTTCACTCCATTTCAACTAAGGCTCATGCTAAGGAAAAGCTCTAAGGTTCAAAGAGGCAAGTATACTCTAACCAATCTTGCCTTATTTGTGAAGTGCATTCTTGAATGGCTAGTCATTTTTAAGCCATAAATCTTAGTTGAAGAATCTAAGTACAAGATATGAAAACTAGTTGTTATAAGAGAAGTGATGGCATAAGTGAATGATTTGTTATATGAATATGTTGTGACTGTTTTGATATGCTTCATGAACTGTTTATCTATGGTTTAAAGCATCTTATGAGGCTTGGAAAAATTATGTTGAAGTGTGTATTTGATGGTTATTAAGTCACTTTAAGCAATGAAGTTGATTGGAAATGCTTGAACCATAAAAAGTGATGAAGTGCTGAAATCACTGGAGCTAGACAGTTTTATGTGTCATGTTGTACGACCTGAAAATGAACCTTAAAGGTGTTCAAATTGGCTAATTTTTGTTATGGTGATACCCTTATGTGTGTAGTAAATGTGTGAGTTGGAATTTTGATAAAAACGAGTTGTGGTTTAACTTTAATGAATTATTTAGTGACAACTGGTCAAACAGAAATACTGGAGCTAGACAGTTTTCTGTCGCATGTTGTACGCCATGAAAATGAACCTTAGGAATGTTACAATTGGCTAAGTTTTTGTATAATAATATCCCTATGTGTCCATGAAAGGTGTGAGTTAGAATGTTGGTAAAAGGAGTAGTGGATTATCCATAATGACGATTTTAGTAAAACTGGTCAAACAGAGTTGTTGGAACAGGTCAGATTATTGTGACGTCTTGTGGGACCTGAAAAGGGACTTTAGAAGTATTTAATTAAACTAATTTTTGTCATGACACTAGCCCTATGTGTATAGTAAATATGAGAGTTGAAATTTTGTTAAAAAGAGTTACGGTTTATTTTAACGGAATTTGTAGTAAAACTGGTCAAGCTGGAAATTATTGAAATGAACTTATTTTATGTGACCTAATGATTGACCCGGAAATGGACTTTAGAAACATGCAATTGGGCTGATTTTTGGCAGGATGCTATGTGTTTGTTAACTTTGAGAGTTGGAATTTTCGAAAAAGGAATTACGGTTTGGTAACAATAAAATTCGTAGTAAAATGGGTCATCTCAGAATTCAGCATGTACTCGTTTTAGGAAAAAGAATAAATACCCCTTTAACGATATTATGATTCCGCAAAACTTTTATGGCAGTTACTTAAGACATGTGTGAGTGTTTTATGTAAACCACTAAACTAAGAATGATTAATTTATGGGGTAATCACCGAGGTTAAGTTGGCGTTACTAATCTGGAATTTGGACAGAATTAAGGAACTCATTGTGGGGCTTTGTGTCGATGGGCTTAGACTTAACTATGTAGTTAGGGCTTATAATCATTGATTATTGGTATGTCTACAGAAATTTTCCAAGGTTTACCCAAATTAAATGAGGCTTAGTGGGCTTATATGAAAGGAAAAAAGAAAGGACATTGCATTGCTGAAATTCAGCAGCCCTTGTTTCGTAATTAAATAAATTAAGTGTCTTACATGTCCTGCATCATCACGAAAATGATATTACGAATAGAAAAGACACTGTTATGCATATGTATGACAAGAACTCATGATCATGGGCCTAAAACGCGAGGTTTTGAGGCCGTACATATGGAATGATAATTCTGGAAAATTTTTCCAGCCTAAAGAATAAGCTGTACGTATGTGTATATGTAACGCATTACATCATGAATTGCATAGTACATGTCATAAATTGCATCATCGTCATTTACATGATGTATGGAACTGCTTTTATCAGAAAGAAAGATGAAAAAGCGTTTTTAAAGAAAAGATTCTGTTTTTAAAAGAACGCTTTCCACCGGTACCGTGTGTAGTCTGGTCAGTAAGGATCCGTTCCAGATCCGGGGTTAACTGATCTGATGATATGGACCGTTCAGGCCCAGAGAGAATAGACCTGATATGAACCTGTTCCATATCCGGGGTTAACTGATCTGATGATATGGACCGTTCAGGCCTGGAGAGAATAGACCTGATAAGTGATGACGTGACCGCTCCGAATTCGGGAATAATAGATTCGAAGAGAAATAAGTGACCGCCTCAGATTCGGGTGAATAGATCTGAACACTCTCTTGTTTTCTTGACGATGATGTTTTGAATGAAAGAACAAAAGGAAAAGATTTTCATGGTTTCATTATGCACTACATTTGCATATTCATACGCATTGCATATTGTCATGAGCGTGATGTTGAGTCTACCTGCACTGAGCTGTATTATTACTTGCTTCATGGCTAAGTTACGATTATATTGCCATAGTTACTATTGACTGAAGGGATGAGATGCTAGACAAATGCTAGATGTAATGTTACTTAGGTTATGATCTTCTTATCTTTTCTAACCTAAGTTACGACCTCATTACTGTTGTTACGTAAGCTATCATCTTATTCATGATACTTATGCTAAGTTGTTATGACTTGGTAGCTCCTAAGTTATGATCTTTATTGAGTGATGATCTTTTCATAAGTTATGTTCTTTATTGAGTGATAATCTTTTCATAAGTTATGAACTTTGGTAAGTTTTAATCTTTGATAAGTTATGAGCTGATTTCTTACGGGTGTTGAATGGAAGGTCAGGTATGTTCTAAACCGAATTTTAGGGGTTCGGTTCTTGTATGTACTTTCCATTTAATGCATGATTGTTTATGGTACACTTGCTGGTGACGTTGTCACTCACCCTTTATTTTTCCTCCCAGAGCCCGCAGGAACTAGGGTCGAGTGGATCGAGGACAAGCCTAGGGTGTCTTATCCGTAGAAGAGCGATTGAAGGATGATTTAAGGATTTATGACGAGATGGTCATGATTGAGGAACTTTTATGAGTTTATGTTGAAAAAGATTGAATTTTGGATTTCCGCATTTTAAGAACATGTCTATAAGACTTATGATGAATGTTTAGACGCTTTCGTTTGGAAAGTTTTTATTCTGCCTCGGTTTTGCTTACTTGTTGACGTGTAAGCATGAAAGTCACTTATTTTAATCTTGACTAAGATACGTTATGGATCGACGCCTGGTACTCTCCGTAGTGAAGTACGACGGGTGCACCGTATCCAGCTAGGCCGGGGTGCGGGGGTGCTACAATAATTCACAAACAACACAAAACTCTTTACAAAAGATAGAATGGAATAAGTTGATAGTTCCTATACAAACATCCCCTGGTTTACACATAAAGCCAATATCATAATATAGGTTTAATTCAAACTCCATTTCTACATGGACAATAGATGGAATGTCAAAATATCAAATTCTAAATATATTACAACAAATGACAATGGCAGCAAATGCATATAGAACATAATTAACAATAGATGATAGAGCAATAGCTGAAAATTTAATTTCAGGTTTCTCTGGCCAACTTAAGGGTTGGTGGGATCATTATTTGACCCCATTACAGAAACAAGAGGTATTAGATGCAATAAAAACTGATGAAGAAGATAATTCTACATATACAAATGAAGGAGAAACAATATCTAACTTTGTGGCCACACTTATAATATGTATATCTTTACATTTTATAGGGGACCCATCGCATATTAAGGATAAAAATGTTGAATTACTTTCAAATCTAAAATGTAGAAAATTAAATGATTTCCATTGGTACAAAAATACTTTCCTAACTAGAGTCATATTTAGGGAAGATTCAGATCAGCCATTCTGGAAAGAAAGAGTTCTAGCAGGTTTACCAAATTTGTTAGGAGAGAAAATTAGAAACAAAATAAGAGACATGTCAGGAAAGAAAATCATTCCATATTCGGCTTATACATATGGTGAACTAATAAGTATAATACAGAAAGAAGGCTTGAGAATTCACCAAGATATAAAAATTACAAAGTAGTCTGAAAAAAGATTTATGACAAAGTAAATCTGAATTAGGCAATTTCTGTAAACAATTTGATAATGAGCCTAATCAGTCATATAAAAAAAGAATGTAAAGGAAAATTTTCTGCTTCAAACAATATTTAAGAAGACCATATCAAAATAAATATAATAGGGATAATAAATATCATAGAGATAGGAGATTTACTAGAAAATCCCAAACATCCCCAACAAATTACTATAAAAATAACTACAAAAAGAAATATACCAAAAAGACCTATAGAAAAAACTAAAAAACAGCAAATACAAAAGATTATAAAAATATTGAAAGTTACAAATACCATAGAAAAGGACATACTGCAAACTTCTATAGATTCAATACGAAAGTACAAAATTAAATTTTAGATGAATCAATCCTTGATAAAATCTCAAATCTTCTAATAGAATCCTCTGAATCCGAAACACCTCAATCATCTCTTTTAATATGAAGAAACTCTTCAAGTTGACGAAATTAATACCTCATCAGAATCTTCTGACACGGATAAAAGTATATTTGTCTTGACAAAACATGAAGAAGCAATATTAGATATGTTAAAATACATAGAAAATCCTAAAATACAAAAAGAATTCCTAGATAAGATTATAGACTCTAATGAAAAAGATGTACCAAAAATTCATTATTACCAAATATAACCTCCAGTCACTGCGATCTCATAAAATATTAAACAAACATAAACAAGCAACAATAAAAAATATCTCTATTCCATACTTACAAAAGAAATAAAAGAAATCAAAATTGAGTTATATATATGTGTGTGTGTGTCTATATATATATATAAATATATATAAATATAAATTTATATATATTATATATATATACAACACACCACTCACATAAACAGGATATAGTAAAAGGATTATAATCAAGAACACATAATAATAAAGGTAAAAAAAGTAATTAAAGAAGAAAAATATGGGGTGATTCAACTCCCAAAGAAGATAGAACAGTAAATATAAAAGGAGAAAAGACAATAGGATTAAGCGGAACTAGTTCAAGCCATTATAAATAGTAAATATTAAAAAATGAGAAGGGAATAGGATTAGGCAGTATAACTGTCCAACATATGTATATATATATAAACTATAAATAAAGAACAAAAAATATAATTAGGCGGAAGAACCAGCCATATGCATACTATAAAAAATTATAAAGAACAAAATATTAAAGAACTCAAAATATAAATAGCACAAAATTAAAAGATTGAAATCAATTCATAGCATATATTGCTTCAAATAGGAGATACAATTATCGTTTGAAGATAATCTTCAAGGCTATTTGGAGATAATCAAGAACAAAATGCTCTCGAGTTTGGTTGAAGGTTGGAGAAATATTGGAGAATATTTGGTATGGAAAGGTTAAAGATGTTTGAAAGAAAAGGAGAGAGAAAGTGTGAAATAATGGAATAATGGAAGAATGGAAATATTAGCATGTTTTTTTTATGTTGGGGATTGCCTTCTATTTATAGAGCTTTGTTGGGGGGACAAAGACAAAAGTTGGTCGCCCGCTATATAATTATGTTGGGATATTTTTGCCCAATTTTTTTTAATAATTTGTTTTACAAATGTTATATCAAATATATAACAATAATTACATCAAAGAATATACAAAGAATACATCAAAAATATTACAAAAATTACAATGATAAAAAATATCAAAAATATTATGCTATTAAATCGATGTCTTCATCAACTGTCGTTGTTGATCCTGAAGATGATGATGGTTTGCTTCTTGCAGGAGATAAGCAAACTTCATAACAATATTCTGCATTTCTTCATGGTTTTTTGCCATTGCCAGCTGGGATTGCATTCTTGATTTAAGTAGAAAAAAATTGTTCTTCTCCGGGCTTCACCAAAGCAGTTATTGCTTTCTTCGCAGCATTTTATTTTTGTAATTGTTTCATCACCTTTAAAGGATTGATGCATTTTGGAATATAAATGTTGTCCACCATTTGATACAGAATTTTTGTTTTATTATTAGTATTTTGTGGAGGGATATCCGCCTATCCATTGTAATATCCGTGGTAAATAGAACTTCATATGCAATATTTGCATGTCTGAAAACATTTTCTCTTCATCAATAGGAGAATATGTTTGACAAAATATTTTCAGTGATGTCTTCACTACATCCTGGGAGTCAAATATTAAGGGTAAGATCCAAAATGATCCCACCAGCTAGAGAACCAAAGTGGAATATTTTTTGTTGTTATTCTCCTTGTATCAAAAAATACCAACCAGGTGTGTGACCCCTTGGAGTTTTGAAAATATAAAGAATTAAACCAAGCTTTGTTGGTAATCCCAATAATTAAACGATATTTGTGAAAATCGATTTGATAAATATCCTATAGGAAAATCAATTCTTTGGATAATGAACCAAAATCTTTTTGCCATTCCTCCTGTGATATAATAGATATTATTTTAAATAAGAGAAGGCATATTCTGTATTTCCCTTATTGAAATGATGTTTTTATTTCGACAGAATTGTCATCATCAGTAGATGCTGATAATATTATGTAGTTTTTGCAATATTCCAGGACTTATAGAAAAAATCTTGGTCAAACTATTTTTGTAAAGCTATTAAGGGATTATCATGAAAATAGGATTTTTCTATTGTAGTAAGATATTGGAAAAAATGGTTTTTTCTACAAATTGGGTAGTTTGCACTGCCTTTTTATGTGTGGGCATTTTGTTTGTAATCTCTATGGATTGGGAGAAAAATACTTTATTTGTTTTGAGGTTATTGAGGTATATGGTTGGGTTTGGATATCGTAATGGTCGATTGGGGTTTAGATATTGCTGTGTAGAGTGTTGGGGTTTAGATATTGGTGTAGAGGATTGGAGTTTTAGAATATGGAACTTTTTAAGTAATTCTTGAAACTCTACACGTATTGGCACATGCTTTCAATAAGAGATAGTGGATTTTTATTGGATGATATTGTACGACCTGTATAACACCACTAGAAGGTGGGGTTGAATAGTGTGTGCGGAAAATTTTATTTTTAAAAACTTTTTAACCAAAAACTTCACTTTTGAAAACAGTGTCTATTACAGATGCTGATTTGAAATAATTAAACGACCTAGTAAGAGATCTCCAATGTTGTACCCCGCTGAAAAGTCATATATTACTTGAAGACTCATATAAGTGAATTAATAAAGTGGTATCCTTCAAGCGTCTTTCACTAAGTTTCCTTAGTGATTCTTTTATTTTTGGGTGATAAGCAAATGATATACTCAATTCAAGCGTGAGTTAGGGACTATATGAAGTGGCCAATTCATCCCCAAAAGCTTATGAAATTTCGGCCACAAGGTTTAGAAAGGGGCTTAAAGGGTTTTTTTCCAAAAATTATAAGAGATGATCATCTTAAGGGCCTTCTCAAAATAAGCCAAAAGGAAATTAAGGAGTTGTAAGTAGTGGACAATTTTTCCCCAACTACTACTAATTTCGGCCCTTTAGTTCATGAGGAATTAGACTTTCCTAATTTTATTTTAAAACAAGAAAAGGGGAATAATTAAAAGGGGGGCAAATACCCACATGGCTTCTTATTAAACTCATTTGGAGAGAAATTAAGCATGGTAAAGTTTCCCCCAAGAAGTCAAAACCGCACCCCTATAGTTGACCAAGAAAAATTACCATGGTTACTTAATATTTACTACAAGGTTAAGAAAATAACTCTAGTTGGATAAAGTAACCTAGGTTAAGCCATTAAAGTAACTATAGTTGACATAAAGTAACTATAGTTGGCATAAAGTAACTATAGTTGACATAAAGTAACTATAGTTAACATAAAGTAACTATGGTTTACATAAAGTAACTATGGTTGAACTAAAGTAACCATGGTTGGGTAAAAGTAACCGAGGCTAATTAATTCTAGTTAGCCTAAACAAAAACAAGGTAAACCCCTTCCCCTTCTCTCTCATTACTCATGGTTACCTCCTTAAACCAAGGGAAAGAAAATTTTCTCCAAGCAATCTTAGAACACACCCACTCTCAAGAAGTCACAATGGAGCAAGGAGACTTCCCCTATTTTCCCCATTGTAAAACACGGTGGTTGAGCCAACAAAACCAAGATCTTCAAGCCTCAAGAATTCATCTAGATGATCATTAGGAAAAGATTGGTCAAGCCACTAGGAGTAGAGCTAACATCTGGTGGTGAAATCCATTTCAAGCCCCATTCAAGATTCATCTTAGTAAGGAAATCATATTCCAATGAAGATGTTTCTCTTATTAAGATATGTAACTAATGTCATTCTTCTTCCTCCTCTCAAAACCGTGGGCCTATATGCAAAGTGGAGGAAGACTTCACCCCATTTCAACCAAGGCTCATGATAAGGAAGAGCTCTAAGGTTCAAAGAGGCAAGTATACTCTAGCCAATCTTTCCTTATTTGTGAAGTGCATGCTTGAATGACTAGTCATTTTTTAAGTTATGAATCTTAGTTGGAGGATCTCTAAGAACAAGACATGAACTTAGTTGATGTAAAGAAAAGTGTTGGTATGAAAAGTGACATGTTCTAAGGTAAATGGCAAGAGTGTTGGTATGAGTCATGTGTAGACTAAAATGAGTTATGAGACTTGAAATAACTATTTTTAAATGTGTATTTATTTTTAAATGTGTATTTGATGTATAGTAAGTCATCTTAATAAATGAAGTTGGTTGAAGGATGCTTGAACAATAAAAGGTGAAGATGTGCTGTAAACAACTGGAGCTGGCAGATTTGTGTTGCTGATTTTGTGACTTGGGAACGAACCTTAGAAGTGTTCTATTAAGCTAAATTTTGACATAACACTAGCTCTGTGTGTATAGTACAAGTGAGAGTTGGAATTGCTTTTGTAAAAAGAGTTACGGTTTATTTTTAATAAATCTTTTGGTAAAACTGCTCAAGAAGATATTACTGAAACTGAGTAGAACTGTGTGACATTTTTCATGACCTGAAATGAATCTAGAGTATTCAACTTGGCTAATTTTGGTGTGATGTTAGCCTCATATGTATATGAAATGTGTGAGTTGGAATTTCAATAAAGGAGTGTGGTTTTGTCCTGATGAAGTTTTTAGTAAGAAGTGGTCAAACAGAAGTACTGGAACTGGACAGATTTATGTGTTATGTTGAACCGACCTGAACATGAATCTTAGGAGTGTTCCAATTGGCTAATTTTTTGTATGGTGATAGCCTTATGTGTATGTGAAATATGAGAGGTGGAATTTTGATGAGAGGAGTTGTGAATTATTATTAATGAAAGTTTTGGTGAAACTGCTCAAACAGAGTTGCTGGAACAGGATAGTTTTGAGTAGTAAGTTGTGTGGCTATGAAAATGCACCTTAGGAATATGAAAATGAGCTGATTTTTGGTAGGATGATAGCTTGATGTGTTTATGACATCTGTGAGTTCGAATTTTGGTAAAAGGAGTTGTGGTTTGGTCATAATTTATTTCGTGACTGGTCAATCCAGTCTCTGCATGTACCCAATTTGGAAAAGTAATTAGATGACCCCTTTAAACTTATTGAATTGCCTTGGAAATTTATGGTAATTACTTAGGGCATAGATGTGCATGTTCATGTAAAGAAACCAGCCTAAAACCACCATTTTGATGGTTAACAAGTGAGTTGAAGTTAGTGGTACAAAACTAGAAATAGGACAGTTTAATGTCTTAAGTCGTAAGGCTTCGATCTGATCATTTAGGCTTGAATGTGATGTTTAACCGTATGAATATTGTTTCCTTGGTGAATTAGCTATGTTTTCCAGGTGATGGATCAAATGAATAAAGTTTTATGACCCACGAAACTGAGGTGTAAGGCGGTACTGCCCTGCTGATTTCAGCAGTACCCTTTGATGATAGTATGTTATGTTTTGAGGTAGTTAGACATTTCGGAATGTTACGAAATTTAATAGCATGTGTCTAAGCCTTCATTATGATATGTATGGCATGGGTTATGCATATGAGCACGAATTGATAAGCATGAGGCTTGTATGAACAGAATGTGATTGCTGCGACAGTTTTTTTTCCAGTTTAAAGACAAGTCCATGCCTGCATGATTATGATGCATTTGTTCACGAGTCGCATAATGCATGTCATACATTGCATCATCTTCACATACATGATTTACGGCATCTGATTTTATGTGAAAGAGAGATGAAAAGCGTTTCAAAAGATGATTTTGTTTTGTTAAAGAATGATTCCCCACCGGTACCGTGTGTGAGTATGAACTTGGCCAGTATGATGACGTTACCGTTCCGAATCCAGGATAATAGATTCGAAGGGGAGCCGTTACCGCCTCAGATCCTGGAAGATAGATCTGAACATAAGAAAGATGACGTTTACCGTTCCGAATCGGGAATAATAGATTCGAAGGAGAGACGTTACCGCCCTCAGATCCAGAAAGATAGATCTGAACATAAGAAAGATGACGTTACCGTTCCGAATCTGGGAATAATATATTCGAAGGGGAGACGTTACCGCCTCAGATCCAGGAAGATAGATCTGAACATAAGAAAGATGACGTTACCGTTCCGAATCCGAGAATAATAGATTCGAAGGGGAGACGTTACCACCTCAGATCCGGGAAGATAGATCTGAACACTCTATTGTTTTACGACGATGATGATTTTAAAGAAAAGCATGAAAGATCATATTTCCATTTCATCTCGATGCTTCACATGTACATATGCATGCATGTTACATTCACGTAGCGACACATGAGATGTAAGATGTGATGACCTCGTATACCCTAAGTGATGATTCTTAGTGTGTTATTCATCGATACGAGTTACAGTCTTTTAATGTTATATTCTGCTTTGAGTGATGATTTTAATTAAGTTATGATCTTGCTACTTTAAGTGATGATCCCTATCGAGTATCGGATGCATGGCATTATGCGCTACTTTTGCATATTCATATGCATTGCATATGGTCAAGAGCATGATGTTAAGTCTATTTGCACTAGGTTGTGTTATACTTGCTTCGTGACTAAGTTATGATTTTAATTGCCTTAACGGCTATTGATTAAAGGGACGAGATGCTAGCCAAATGCTAGAGGTAGTATTACTTAGGTAATAATCCTCCTATCTCTCGTTACCTAAGTTATGATTTCACTACTGTTGATACGTAAGCTGTGATCTTCTTCAGGACAATTAGGCCAAGTTGTTATGAATTGGTAAGTCCTAGGTTATGATCTTTATTGGGTGATGACCTTTTCTATGTCATGATCTTCATTAAGTGATGATTCTTTCATAAGTGATGATCTCTGTTAAGTTTCAATCTCTGTTTAAGCGATGACCTTGGATATACCTTGTGTTGACTTCTTACGGGTGTTTAATTGAAGGTCAGGTATGTTCTAAACCGAATTTTGGGGTTTGGTTCTTGTATGTACTTTCCATTTAATGCATGATTGTTTATGGTGTACTTGCTGGTGACTTTGTCACTCATCCCCTATTTTTCCTCCCATAGGCTGCAGGGAACAAGGTAGAATGGATTGAGGATGGTCCTAGAGCCCCTACTCGTGAGTACAGCGAAGGATGGGCAGATTAGGAGACGTGACTTGACGACTATGACTGATGACTGATTATGTAGTTATGACGGGAGACATCTACTTTTGAGAATTTCGATACTTTGATTTGCGTTGTAAAACAAAGAATGATCTAGTGGATGTTTTTAATTTAAAGTTTTAAATTCTGCCATGATTTCGCATACTTATGTGCGTGTAAGTGCGAAAATCCATGCATTATACCATGGATCATGATACGTATGAGAGGACGCCTAGTATTCTCCTTAGTGAAGTACGGCGGGGCGCCACAGGTGGTATCAGAGCAAAGGATCCAGATCCGGGCAGAATGTAGAACTAAGTTATGATCGTAGTCAACTAAGTTTCATCTTAGACCTAAGTTCTGATCTTAGATGAGAGTTGACCTTAGACCAGGATGACTTAGACTGGATATTAGGGCTTTGACCAAATGATAAAGCCCTAGTCGATGGCCATCTATAGAATGTAATCATGCCTGCTTGCATGACCATAAGATCATATATGGATTACGAATTAAATGGTGTCGCTTATTCTGAATATTTATACCTTAAGTAAGACTCCGACACTTCGTGGTGCGGATGGCACCACAATTCAGTAAGATGACATCATCACTGTCACCCCAAGAGGCAGTAAACTGTACTAGCAATAGTTAAAGAGAACACATATTCAAGGTTTGGCAGGGAATTTAGTTCATAGTAGGCGGAAAGATGGTTAAGTAAAGTTGAAAAGTAACTCCATGATGATACTAGTACTGGATAGGATAAGGGCAAAGTTCCAAGAGGAGTTTTGTGAGTTCTTCCTCTCTCAGGACTTAGTCACGAGAAGGGTTGAGGAATTTGACTCACTAGATAAGGGTCAGGCAGCTCCGTACTCATTCATTACTTTGGGACAGTATGTTCCTTTGATTATGAGAGATGAAAGGTTTAAGCTAATCAGATTTGTGCGCGGTCTAGACCCCCAGATCAAATTAAACTAAGTTAAGTCGTATTCAAGGACCTTTGGTGAATTATTGGAGGACCGCTATGGAGCGGAATGCGATAGTAAGGGAACAAAAGGATGAAAGAAATGATTTAACAAGCAAACGACGTAGAAGGTGGAAACCGTATCCATATAAGGCTAGTTTATGCGGATGACAAAGAAACAACAAAGGTACACCTAATAAGTGTGAAGTACCTATGTCCTCTGCTCTATTTCCTATTAACCAAGAATGAGTGATTATGATAGTTTTCTTTAAGTTATGATGAGTAAACCACAAGTAAGCAAGTGAGATTATTAGCGATAACATGACCAAGTATGACACTGCGTATGGGACTCGGGGTCCTCGTCATGATGCGTCACTATGAGCACTTGTACACATTTTATGGAAAAGGAAATTATAAGCCTGCTGTGATCATGGTTACATGGAATGGAATTCATTATCGAGTACATAGTACCAAGGTTGCAAGTGCTTGACATGAGATAGGTTACGAGAACACCGAATAAGAATAAGTTCTGATGAAATCTCTAAGACGAATGGAACAAAGCAGTTCTGAGGAACTAATAGACGCTTTATGCGATCTTATTTACCTAAAAGAAGAAGCCACATGGGGAAACGGAAGACAACATGAGGAGTAGATGCCCCATTTTGACTAGCCTGAAGTTTCGAGGACGAAACTTATATTAAGGGGGGGAGAATGTTGTACCCCGCTGAAAAGTCATATATTACTTGAAGACTCATATAAGTGAATTAATAAAGTGGTATCATTCAAGCGTCTTTCACTAAGTTTCCTCTGTGATTCTGTTATTTTGGGTGATAAGAAAATGATATAATCAATTCAAGCGTGAGTTAGGAACTATATGAAGTGGCCAATTCATTCCCAAAAGCTTAAGAATTTCGGCCACAAGGTTTAGAAAGGGGCTTAAAGGGGTTTTTCCCAAAATTATAAGAGATGATAATCTTAAGGGCCTTCTCAAAATAAGCCAAAAGGAAATTAAGGAGTTGTAAGTAGTGGACAATGTTTCCCCAACTACTACTAAATTTTGGCCCTTTAGCCATGAGGAATTAAGAATTTCCTAATTTTATTTTAAAACAAGAAAAGGGGAATAATTAAAAGGGGGGGCAAATACCCACATGACTTTTTATTAAACTCATTTGGAGAGAAATTAAGCATGGTAAAGTTTCCCCTCAAGAACTCAAAACCGCCCCCCATGGTTCACCAAGAAAAATTACCATGGTTACTTAATATTTACTACAAGGTTAAGAAATAACTCTAGTTGGATAAAGTAACCTAGGTTAGCCATAAAGTAACTATAGTTGACATAAAGTAACTATAGTTGGCATAAAGTAACTATAGTTGACAAAAAGTAACTATAGTTAACATAAAGTAACTATGGTTTACATAAAGTAACTATGGTTGAACTAAAGTAACCATGGTTGGGTAAAAGTAACCTAGGCTAATTAATTCTAGTTAGTGTAAACAAAGACAAGGTAAACCCCTTCCTCTTCTCTCTCATAACTCACGGTTACCTCCTTAAACCAAGGGAAAGAAGAAAATTTTCTCCAAGCAATCTTAGAACACACCACTCTCAAGAAGTCACAATGGAGCAACGAGGCTTCTCTATTTTCCCCATTGTAAAACACGGCTGGTTGAGCCAACAAAACCAAGATCTTCAAGCCTCAAGAGTTCATCTAGATGATCATTAGGAGAAGATTGGTCAAGCCACTAGGAGGAGCTAACATCTTGGTGGCTGAAATCCATTTCAAGCCCCATTCAAGATTCATCTTGGTAAGGAAATCATATTCCCAATGAAGATGTTTCTTTATTAAGATAGTAACTAATGTCATTCTTCTTCCACCTCTCAAAAACCGTGGGCTACATGCAAAGTGGAGGAAGACTTCACCCCATTTCAACCAAGGCTCATGATAAGGAAGAGCTCTAAGGTTCAAAGAGGCAAGTATACTCTAGCCAATCTTGCCTTATTTGTGAAGTGCATGCTTGAATGACTAGCCATTTTTAAGTTATGAATCTTAGTTTGAGATTCTAAGAACAAGACATGAACTTAGTTGATGTAAAGAAAAGTGTTGGTATGAAAAGTGACATGTTCTAAGCGTAAATGGCAAGAGTGTTGGTATGAGTCATGTGTAGCCTAAAATGAGTTATGAGACTTGAAATAACTATGTTTAAATGTGTATTTGATGTATAGTAAGTCATCTTAATAAATGAAGTTGGTTGAAGGATGCTTGAACAATAAAAAGGTGAAGAAGTGCTGAAACTACTGGAGCTGGCATATTTGTGTTGCTGATTGTGTGACTTGGGAACGAACCATAGAAGTGTTCTATTAAGCTAAATTTTGATATGACACTAGCTCTGTGTGTGTAGTACAAGT
>AP025046.1:32816969-32923390 GCA_036186865.1 Eustoma russellianum | reverse complement strand
TTATGTGTTATGTTGAACGACCTGAACATGAATCTTAGGAGTGTTCCAATTGGCTAATTTTTTGTATGGTGATAGCCTTATGTGTATGTGAAATATGAGAGGTGGAATTTTGATGAGAGGAGTTGTGAATTATTATTAATGAAAGTTTTGGTGAAACTGCTCAAACAGAGTTGCTGGAACAGGATAGTTTTGAGTAGTAAGTTGTGTGGCTTGAAAATGCACCTTAGGAATATGAAAATGAGCTGATTTTTGGTAGGATGATAGCTTGATGTGTTTATGACATCTGTGAGTTCGAATTTTGGTAAAAGGAGTTGTGGTTTGGTCATAATTTATTTCGTGACTGGTCAATCCAGTCTCTGCATGTACCCAATTTGGAAAAGTAATTAGATGACCCCTTTAAACTTATTGAATTGCCTTGGAAATTTTATGGTAATTACTTAGGGCATAGATGTGCATGTTCATGTAAAGAAACCAGCCTAAAACCACCATTTTGATGGTTAACAAGTGAGTTGAAGTTAGTGGTACAAAACTAGAAATAGGACAGTTTAATGTCTTAAGTCGTAAGGCTTCGATCTTGATCATTTAGGCTTGAATGTGATGTTTAACCGTATGAATATTGTTCCTTGGTGAATTAGCTATGTTTTCCAGGTGATGGATCAAATGAATAAAGTTTTATGACCCACGAAACTGAGGTAAGGCGGTACTGCCCTGCTGATTTCAGCAGTACCTTTGATGATAGTATGATGTTTTGAGGTAGTTAGACATTTCAGAATGTTACGAAATTTTAATAGCATGTGTCTAAGCCTTCATTATGCATATGTATGGCATGGGTTATGAATATGAGCACGAATTGATAAGCATGAGGCTGTATGAACAGAATGTGATTGCTGGACAGTTTTTTTTCCAGTTTAAAAAGACAAGTCCATGCCTGCATGATTATGATGCATTTGTTCACGAGTCGCATAATGCATGTCATACATTGCATCATCTTCACATACATGATTTACGGCATGATTTTATGTGAAAGAAAGATGAAAAGCGTTTCAAAAGATGATTTTGTTTGTAAAGAATGATTCCCCACCGGTACCGTGTGTGAGTATGAACTTGGCCAGTATGATGACGTTACCGTTCCGAATCCAGGTATAATAGATTCGAAGGGGAGACGTTACCGCCTCAGATCCTGGAAGATAGATCTGAACATAAGAAAGATGACGTTACCGTTCCAAATCCGGGAATAATAGATTCGAAGGAGACACGTTACCGCCCTCAGATCCGGAAAGATAGATCTGAACATAAGAAAGATGACGTTACCGTTCCGAATCTGGAATAATATATTCGAAGGGGAGACATTACCGCCTCAGATCCAGGAAGATAGATCTGAACATAAGAAAGATGACGTTACCGTTCCGAATCCGAGAATAATAGATTCGAAGGGGAGACGTTACCACCTCAGATCCGGGAAGATAGATCTGAACACTCTATTGTTTTACGACGATGATGATTTTAAAGAAAAGCATGAAAGATCATATTTCCATTTTCATCTCGATGCTTCACATGTACATATGCATGCATGTTACATTCACGTAGCGACACATGAGATGTAAGATGTGATGACCTCGTAGACCCTAAGTGATGATTCTTAGTGTGTTATTCATCGATACGAGTTACAGTCTTTTAATGTTATATTCTGCTTTGAGTGATGATTTTAATTAAGTTATGATCTTGCTACCTTAAGTGATGATCCCTATCGAGTATCGGATGCATGGCATTATGCGCTACTTTTGCATATTCATATGCATTGCATATGGTCAAGAGCATGATGTTAAGTCTATTTGCACTAGGTTGTGTTATACTTGCTTCGTGACTAAGTTATGATTTTATTGCCTTAACGGCTATTGATTAAAGGGACGAGATTGCTAGCCAAATGCTAGAGGTAGTATTACTTAGGTAATAATCCTCCTATCTCTCGTTACCTAAGTTATGATTTCACTACTGTTGATACGTAAGCTGTGATCTTCTTCAGGACAATTAGGCCAAGTTGTTATGAATTGGTAAGTCCTAGGTTATGATCTTTATTGGGTGATGACCTTTTCTATGTCATGATCTTCATTAAGTGATGATTCTTTCATAAGTGATGATCTCTGTTAAGTTTCAATCTCTGTTAAGCGATGACCTTGGATATACCTTGTGTTGACTTCTTACGGGTGTTTAATTGAAGGTCAGGTATGTTCTAAACCGAATTTTGGGGTTTGGTTCTTGTATGTACTTTCCATTTAATGCATGATTGTTTATGGTGTACTTGCTGGTGACTTTGTCACTCATCCCCTATTTTTCCTCCCATAGGCTGCAGGGAACAAGGTAGAATGGATTGAGGATGGTCCTAGAGCCCCTACTCGTGAGTACAGCGAAGGATGGGCAGATTAGGAGACGTGACTTGACGACTATGACTGATGACTGATTATGTAGTTATGACGGGAGACATCTACTTTTGAGAATTTCGATACTTTGATTTGCGTTGTAAAACAAAGAATGATCTAGTGGATGTTTTTAATTTAAAGTTTTAAATTCTGCCATGATTTCGCATACTTATGTGCGTGTAAGTGCGAAAATCCATGCATTATACCATGGATCATGATACGTATGAGAGGACGCCTAGTATTCTCCTTAGTGAAGTACGGCGGGGCGCCACAGGTGGTATCAGAGCAAAGGATCCAGATCCGGGCAGAATGTAGAACTAAGTTATGATCGTAGTCAACTAAGTTTCATCTTAGACCTAAGTTCTGATCTTAGATGAGAGTTGACCTTAGACCAGGATGACTTAGACTGGATATTAGGGCTTTGACCAAATGATAAAGCCCTAGTCGATGGCCATCTATAGAATGTAATCATGCCTGCTTGCATGACCATAAGATCATATATGGATTACGAATTAAATGGTGTCGCTTATTCTGAATATTTATACCTTAAGTAAGACTCCGACACTTCGTGGTGCGGATGGCACCACAATTCAGTAAGATGACATCATCACTGTCACCCCAAGAGGCAGTAAACTGTACTAGCAATAGTTAAAGAGAACACATATTCAAGGTTTGGCAGGGAATTTAGTTCATAGTAGGCGGAAAGATGGTTAAGTAAAGTTGAAAGTAACTCCATGATGATACTAGTACTGGATAGGATAAGGGCAAAGTTCCAAGAGGAGTTTTGTGAGTTCTTCCTCTCTCAGGACTTAGTCACGAGAAGGGTTGAGGAATTTGACTCACTAAGATAAGGGTCAGGCAGCTCCGTACTCATTCATTACTTTGGGACAGTATGTTCCTTTGATTATGAGAGATGAAAGGTTTAAGCTAATCAGATTTGTGCGCGGTCTAGACCCCCAGATCAAATTAAACTAAGTTAAGTCGTATTCAAGGACCTTTGGTGAATTATTGGAGGACCGCTATGGAGCGGAATGCGATAGTAAGGGAACAAAAGGATGAAAGAAATGATTTAACAAGCAAACGAAGTAGAAGGTGGAAACCGTATCCATATAAGGCTAATTTATGCGGATGACAAAGAAACAACCAAGGTACACCTAATAAGTGTGAAGTACCTATGTCCTCTGCTCTACTTCCTATTAACCAAGAATGAGTGATTATGATAGTTTTCTTTAAGTTATGATGAGTAAACCACAAGTAAGCAAGTGAGATTATTAGCGATAATATGGCCAAGTATGACACTGCGTATGGGACTCGGGGTCCTCGTCATGATGCGTCACTATGAGCACTTGTACACATTTTATGGAAAAGGAAATTATAAGCCTGCTGTGATCATGGTTACATGGAATGGATTCATTATCGAGTACATAGTACCAAGGTTGCAAGTGCTTGACATGAGATAGGTTACGAGAACACCGAATTAGAATAAGTTCTGATGAAATCTCTAAGACGAATGGAACAAAGCAGTTCTGAGGGAACTAAAGAGACGCTTTATGCGATCTTATTTACCTAAAAGAAGAAGCCACATGGGGAAACGGAAGACAACATGAGGAGTAGACGCCCCATTTTGACTAGCCTGAAGTTTCGAGGACGAAACTTATATTAAGGGGGGGAGAATGTTGTACCCCGCTGAAAAGTCATATATTACTTGAAGACTCATATAAGTGAATTAATAAAGTGGTATCATTCAAGCGTCTTTCACTAAGTTTCCTTAGTGATTCTGTTATTTTTGGGTGATAAGAAAATGATATAATCAATTCAAGCGTGAGTTAGAAACTATATGAAGTGGCCAATTCATTCCCAAAAGCTTAAGAAATTTCGGCCACAAGGTTTAGAAAGGGGCTTAAAGGGTTTTTTCCCAAAATTATAAGAGATGATAATCTTAAGGGCCTTCTCAAAATAAGCCAAAAGGAAATTAAGGAGTTGTAAGTAGTGGACAATGTTTCCCCAACTACTACTAAATTTTGGCCCTTTAGCCATGAGGAATTAAGAATTTCCTAATTTTATTTTAAAACAAGAAAAGGGGAATAATTAAAAGGGGGGCAAATACCCACATGACTTTTTATTAAACTCATTTGGAGAGAAATTAAGCATGGTAAAGTTTCCCCCCAAGAAGTCAAAACCGCCCCCATGGTTCACCAAGAAAAATTACCATGGTTACTTAATATTTACTACAAGGTTAAGAAAATAACTCTAGTTGGATAAAGTAACCTAGGTTAGCCATAAAGTAACTATAGTTGACATAAAGTAACTATAGTTGGCATAAAGTAACTATAGTTGACATAAAGTAACTATAGTTAACATAAAGTAACTATGGTTTACATAAAGTAATTATGGTTGAACTAAAGTAACCATGGTTGGGTAAAAGTAACCTAGGCTAATTAATTCTAGTTAGTGTAAACAAAGACAAGGTAAACCCCTTCCTCTTCTCTCTCATAACTCACGGTTACCTCCTTAAACCAAGGGAAAGAAAATTTTCTCCAAGCAATCTTAGAACACACCACTCTCAAGAAGTCACAATGGAGCAACGAGGCTTCTCTATTTTCCCCATTGTAAAACACAGCTGGTTGAGCCAACAAAACCAAGATCTTCAAGCCTCAAGAGTTCATCTAGATGATCATTAGGAGAAGATTGGTCAAGCCACTAGGAGGAGCTAACATCTTGGTGGCTGAAATCCATTTCAAGCCCCATTCAAGATTCATCTTGGTAAGGAATCATATTCCCAATGAAGATGTTTCTTTATTAAGATAGTAACTAATGTCATTCTTCTTCCACCTCTCAAAACCGTGGGCTACATGCAAAGTGGAGGAAGACTTCACCCCCATTTCAACCAAGGCTCATGATAAGGAAGAGCTCTAAGGTTCAAAGAGGCAAGTATACTCCAGCCAATATTGCCTTA
Source organism: Eustoma russellianum (assembly GCA_036186865.1). NCBI lineage: Eukaryota > Viridiplantae > Streptophyta > Magnoliopsida > Gentianales > Gentianaceae > Eustoma > Eustoma russellianum. Next base: position 32,918,017 of record AP025046.1, on the reverse strand, counting down.
TTTGTGAAGTGCATGCTTGAATGACTAGCCATTTTTAAGTTATGAATCTTAGTTTGAGATTCTAAGAACAAGACATGAACTTAGTTGATGTAAAGAAAAGTGTTGGTATGAAAAGTGACATGTTCTAAGCTTAAATGGCAAGAGTGTTAGTATGAGTCATGTGTAGCCTAAAATGAGTTATGAGACTTGAAATAACTATGTTTAAATGTGTATTTGATGTATAGTAAGTCATCTTAATAAATGAAGTTGGTTGAAGGATGCTTGAACAATAAAAAGGTGAAGAAGTGCTGAAACTACTGGAGCTGGCATATTTGTGTTGCTGATTGTGTGACTTGGGAACGAACCATAGAAGTGTTCTATTAAGCTAAATTTTGACATGACACTAGCTCTGTGTGTGTAGTACAAGTGAGAGTTGGAATTGCAGTAAAAAGAGTTATTGTTTATTTTTAATAAATCTTTTGGTAAAACTGCTCAAGAAGAAATTACTGAAACTGGGCAGAACAATGTGACATTTTGCATGACCTGAAAATGAATCTTAGGAGTATTCAAATTGGCTAATTTTTGGTGTGACCTCATATGTGTATGAAATGTGTGAGTTGGAATTTCAATAAAAGGAGTTGTGGTTTGTCCTTGATGAAGTTTTTAGTAAAAAATGGTCAAACAGAAGTACCGGAACTGGACAAATTTATGTGTTATGTTGAACGACCTGAACATGAATCTTAGGAGCGTTCAAATTGGGTAATTTTTGGTATGGTGATATCCTTGTGCGTATGTGAAATATGAGAGGTGGAATTTTGATGAAAGGAGTTGTGAATTATTATTAATGAAATTTTTGGTGAAACTGCTCAAACAGAGTTGCTGGAACATGACAGTTTTGAGTAGTAAGTTGTGTGGCTTGAAAATGCACCTTACGAATAAGAAAATGCGCTGATGTTTGGTAGGATGATATTTTGATGTGTTTATGACATCTGTGAGTTGGAATTTTGCTAAAAGAAGTTGTGGTTTGGTCACAATTTATTTCGTGATAAAACTGGTCAATCCAGTCTCTGCATGTACCCAATTTGGGAAAGTAATTAGATGACCCCTTTAAACTTATTGAATTGCCTTGGATATTTTATGGTAATTACTTAGGGCATAGATGTGCATGTTCATGTAAAGAAACCAGCCTAAAACCACCATTTTGATGGTTAACAACTGAGTAGAATTTAGTGGTACAAAACTGGAAATAGGACAGTTTAATGTCTTAAGTCATAAGGCTTCGATCTTGATCATTTAGGCTTGAATGTGATGTTTAGCCGTATGAATACTGTTCCTTGGTGAATTAGCTATGTTTTCCAGGTGATGGATTAAAATGAATAAAGTTTTATGACCCACGAAACTGAGATAAGGCGGTACTGCCCTGCTGATTTCAGCAGTACCTTTGATGATAGTATGATGTTTTGAGGTAGTTAGACATTTCGGAATGTTACGAAATTTTAATGGCATGTGTCTAAGCCTTCATTATGCATATGTATGGCATGGGTTTATGAATATGAGCACAAATTAATAAGCACGAGACTGTATGAACAGAATGTGATTGCTGGACAGTTTTTTCCAGTTTAAAAGACAAGTCTGTGCCTGCATGATTATGATGCATTTGTTCACGAGTCGCATAATGCATGTCATACATTGCATCATCATCACGTACATGATTTACAGCATGATTTTTATGTGAAAGAAAGATGAAAATCGTTTCAAAAGATGATTTTGTTTTTGTAAAGAATGATTCCCACCGGTACCGTGTGTGAGTATGAACTTGGCCAGTATGATGACGTTACCGTTCCGAATCCAGGAATAATAGATTCGAAGGGGAGACGTTACCCGCCTCAGATCCGGGAAGATAGATCTGAACATAAGAAAGATGACGTTACCGTTTCGAATCCGGGAATAATAGATTCGAAGGGGAGACGTTACCGCTTCAGATCCGGGAAGATAGATCTGAACATAAGAAAGATGACGTTACCGTTCCGAATCTGGGAATAATAGATTCGAAGGGGAGACGTTACCGCCTCAGATCCGGGAAGATAGATCTGAACACTCTATTGTTTTACGACGATGATGATTTTAAAGAAAATCATGAAAGATCATATTTCCATTTTCATCTCGATGCATCACAGTACATATGCATGCATGTTACATTCATATAGCGACACATGAGATGTAAGTTGTGATGACCTCGTAGACCCTAAGTGATGATTCTTATTGTGTTATTCATCGATACGAGTTACATTCTTTTAATGTTATATTCTGCTTTGAGTGATGATTTTAATTAAGTTATGATCTTGCTACCTTAAGTGATGATCCCTATCGAGTATCGGATGCAGGGCATTATGCGCTACTTTTGCATATTCATACGCATTGCATATGGTCAAGAGCATGATGTTAAGTCTATTTGCACTAGGTTGTGTTATACTTGCTTCGTGACTAAGTTATGATTTTATTGCCTTAACGGCTATTGATTAAAGGGACGAGATGCTAGCCAAATTCTAAAGGTAGTATTACTTAGGTAATAATCCTCCTATCTCTCGTTACCTAAGTTATGATTTCACTACTGTTTATACGTAAGCTGTGATCTTATTGAGGACAATTAGGCCAAGTTGTTATGAATTGGTAACTCCTAGGTTATGATCTTTATTGGGTGATGATGATGAGCCAAATGAAGGCTGGAAAACGTTGCCAAGGACTTTGTCTCCTATTCCAAACTGATTTGAACAAAAGCTATGGCAAAGAACATCACAAAGACACCCCTTGAACTGTAACCGTTGTTCTTGGCTCAATTGATGCCAACACCTCTCCTTCTTTGGTACTCCAACACATCTAAAACCTCAATGAGACCCTAAGATGCTGTAAACCAAAAGATGAAGCAAATACTAACAAGTTCTAGGCTATGAACTTGGAAGAAACCGTTAAGTGGTTTTAACTTCAACTTGAAATGTTGATAACTCCTCAAGGGAAATCTTGATTGAAATGTGTTTGAAAAATTGTTGAATTGTTGTTTTTGTACATTCAGCTTCCTATGCTATTTATAACAAATGAAAATGACAAAGAGTACAATGTTTATTTACAATGTACAAGACTAAAAATGACATGCTTGCTTGGAACTTGTTTGAACAACTTTCTGTTCCAAGAATTGCTGGTTGTTTTGCCGTGTAACCAAGTTTGTTTCCAGCCTTTTTTTCTTGATCAATTTGATTAGATAAAACTTGGAGTAGCTTGCTTTGAATTTAGGCTTTGATTGGTTGAGAGTGTGGCTTTGAATTTTCAAAATAATGAAGCTTAATCCAACTTTTCTTCCATGCTAGTTTTCAGCCACAATTTTGATTGGTTAACACATTGAGCAGCTTGCTTTGAATTGCATTTGATTGGTAGCAACTTTGGTGTTGAATTTTCAAAGGAATTAGCTACAACCAGCCGTCCTTCTAGGTTTTGATTGGATCAAATTTTGTGCAGCTTGCTTGCTTTTCTTACCTTGTTTTTGATTGGTTTGTACATTTGCTAGACTCCTTTCTATTGGTTCATGAAATGAGCAGCTTGTTTCAACCATTTTAACGTGAGGAACAATTCTGAATTTGACATGAGTGCTTGTCACCCTCCTTGCTTGTAAGCTACTTGCTTATCACCTCCTTGCTTGAACAAAAACTCAGGTTTTAGTTGCATCTTCAAGCTTTGTTTGAACAATGATATCATCCGATCAGATGGGACATGGATCGATCGGTGTTCATGCTTCTTCAATTTAAAGCTCTCTTTGACCTATCTTCAAAGACACCAAGCAACAAACACAATATGCACAACATATATGACATGTCCTAAGGGTTAGTTAAGACTATAAGACATAAGAAGTAGCACTAGTGTGTGCGGAGTTAACAGGGATATGCCATGTCTTACAGAACTAACATGTGACAGTAAATGATACATGAAAATATGCTGCGTTGACCCCACCATGGGCTCATCATTCCCTCCCTCTTGAAAATGATTCGTCCTTGAATCTCAACATGGATAGAATAAAGGAAAGGGGTTTAGGATGTACACGTATGCTCAACTACACCAAAACCAAATAGGAACATGATACAAATGGTGAAGGTGAAATACCTTGGTGTATCCTTATCTTTGAAGGAAGAATAAGGTGTGTACGCGCTTTCTAAAGTGTTTAGGATGTATTAACAATATGATAACAAAAATTTTAGAACACATACATCCTAACATATAAAACAACATCCAAAAAGCATATTGCAACATGTTCACACTAAATGTACAAATCTTACAAACATGTGCAATATTTAGACAAGATGTATCATTTGAGATGACAACAGGCAGACATTCAACAAGATGAGATGAAATAGATATTTCAGAAATAGAATCTTCATCTATACTAAATATGTCATTCAATTCATTAACTAGTTCATCCAAGGATTTATGTTCATTTGGAGCTGAATCTATTTCAATAATGACATCATGATCAAGCTCTACATCAAGTAGACAATCTAGTTCAGCTAACATCAAATCATATGAATCTAGTTTATCAATGTCATTCTCAACAGAATTACTTACATCAATGTCATCAATGAAATGTACAAGATGTAATTCAGATTGTAACCCAGAAACAAGCATCTCAGCACAATGCAGATCATGCACAGGGATTTCATTTATATGCATGTCACAATGTAAATCATTTTCAGACAAAGTGTTATCACAATTAAGATCATCTATAAGCAAACGACTAACACTTTGGAAATCACCAACAGATTCAAGTGAAGGGTCTTCTTCAGACAGTACACAAGGTTGAACATGCCATTCAGATAAAGGAGTTCCAGTTTCAGGCATGTTGGGGCTAATTTCATACAAACCATCATTCACAGAAATGTCAGATTGCAAGTCTTTGTTCTTTTCAGATTCTATCAATACTTGCACCATGTCTCTAAGTTGAAGCAATGCATTTTCCATATTATCCATAGTCTGACTCAAATTGCTTAACTTAACTGGATTTGGTTTGTCATTTTCAGAATCACAAGAGTTCAGTTCATACCCATAGTTTTGATTAACTTGCCATGTGATTAGGTTTGATTGAACAATCTTTGCCTTTTTATACATGTCATAAAGTGATGAGAATTTTTCAGACAACATGCAATCAGCGATCTCTTTATCTAATCCAGCAAAGAACCTAATCATGCTTAATTCCTCATGTTCTTCAACATAAGCATAGTACAAATCATCAAGCATTTCATTGTAATATGCACTAACGTCTTTATTGCACTGAGAAAGAGTTTGATATCTAGGAGTTTTGCATTCCCAATATCCAACCCATAAACCATTCGTACGACCAAAGGAGTTCATACGTTTTTCCAGTTCATGATAGTCTCTCCTATGGCATTCAACTCCCCAAATGGTTTTTAGAATCATGTTTAATCAAAACAATCAACCAAGATGGTAAAACAATGAGATAAATAAGTCAGAATACAAGCAAGTAAGATCAAACTATAACTTTAACAAAACGTAAATTTCTACTTCAAATTGACAATTGAATAAACAACAATCTTGGACTATCTAAGATTCAAAGAAAAATAGAAGTCAAGTGATGTTTTTGGCTGAATCAAAGAAAGCTAAGGGTTTGTACAAAACAATCCTTTAACTTACTTTAAAATTTAATGCACATTCAATTGTAAATAAAGTGAAAGACAGTACATACACACAAGTGTTCAACAAGGGTTTGTTCGAGGAACCTTTTACAACAGCAAACACTTTTGGTGTAGGTATTTGCTTTTGGTTTTGCACAATTCACCTTTTGTGAACTTTGGATGGCTATATCTCACTTCTTGTGCAAATCACTCATACGTCTTGTCTCTTGCTTTTTGACGTTAAAAATGACTTTTCTCTCAGTTTCTTTCTCAAACAAGCCTAATTATTTTCCTTTGGATTGGCTTTGTCTGTTTTGTGAGTCTACTGCTCACTTGCCTTTATGAGACATTGCTCACGGCTTCTTTTTCTTTGGTTTTACTTGCACAAGTTTTGGTGTGGCTTTTGTGAAACGTTCTTTGAACAACACGGAAGAACACTAATGATATGAAAACTGTTTCACAAATTTAACAACCAAATATAGATGAAAGTTCAATGCAAGTTGAAGAAGTGTAAAGACAACAAGATGATAACAGGGTCGGCAATTTAACAGTGTAGGGATAAATATAGACAAAGTGATCCTAAGTAAGAACTTAAGTCCAATAAAGTCTTTAAACAATTGAATCAATCCCAAGTAAAGATAAACGTAAAGCCAACGTTAAAATTTGAAATCAAATCTTGTTTCTTACAAATTTACTTCACTTTTAACAAATCTCAAGTCAATAATGTTTCAATTAAAAGATTCAATCAATTTTCTACCAAACAATGACTTAAGGTGTAACGGGGGTGGTGAAATCAAATTCAACAAGTTTAAACAAATAGCATTCAAAGATTTAATCAAGTTTAAACTAAATTGTTTCGGTTTTTTTTTTCTGTTTTTTGATGCAAATGATCTAACTAATCTTAAGATAGCTAAATGCAACTTAGTTGTTTCTAGATGCAATTTATAAGGGCTGATTACTATAACACTAATGGAAATCAGTTTTGATGCAAACTAACTAACTTGTTTTTTTTTGTTTTTAAATTATCTATTCTACTTGTTTTTGTTTTGGTTTTCGTTTACATGATGCAATCAGTTTCTAAGCTAGATGATACTAGATGCAAGTGTTTATGTATTCAACACAACAAACATGTATCAACTAGAGACTAGGCAGCATACATAGCTAACTAAAACTACCCTTTTTTGTTCTTAGTTTTCGGATTTGCTTGTGCTAAACTAAACAACTAACTAAACCTTTTAACTATGTTGTAAACTAGTCTAACCAAGCTAAATAAGGCAGCAAACAAAACGTTTAAAACAGATTGCACACAAGTACAAAAGAAAACAGAATTTTAACAACTTGATTACAACTAACTATCAACTAATCTATTTTTGTGTTCAAGGTTTTCTGTTTTAAGGACTTATCTAAACTACCATTTAAACTTCTAGATTAGGAACTAATGAACAATATCTAGGCCATATTGAACAAGTACAAGCTGGTTACACACGGTTCTAAACTTGAGCTACACAATCAGATTCTAACACACTTAAGTCTAGTCTAAGTTATTTTTGTGGTGTTTCGGTTTTTGCTACTAAAAACTAAGTTACCAAACTATTGTAAACTATCTAATAAACACTTCAAAACATAAACTAACTACCTAAACAAACAGATTCTAAATGAACAACAAAACAGTTTAACAACGGTTTTGGGCAGCATCATGCATATGCTAGTTTAAGCAATGTAAACATGAGTAGAATACTAACCAAAGCTCTGATACCAATTGATGAGCCAAACGAAGGCTGGAAAACATTGCCAAGGACTTTGTCTCCTATTCCAAACTGATTTGAACAAAAGCTATGGCAAAGAACATCACAAAGACACCCCTTGAACTGTAACCGTTGTTCTTGGCTCAATTGATGCCAACACCTCTCCCTCTTTGGCACTCCAACACATCTAAAACCTCAATGAGACCCTAATATGCTGTAAACCAAAAGATGAAGCAAATACTAACAAGTTCTAGGCTATGAACTTGGAAGAAACCGTTAAGTGGTTTTAACTTCAACTTGAAATGTTGATAACTCCTCAAGGGAAATCTTGATTGAAATGTGTTTGAAAAATTGTTGAATTGTTGTTTTTGTACATTCAGCTTCCTATGCTATTTATAACAAATGAAAATGACAAAGAGTACAATGTTTAAATTACAATGTACAAGACTAAAAATGACATGCTTGCTTGGAACTTGTTTGAACAACTTTCGGTTCCAAGAATTGCTGGTTGTTTTGCCGTGTAACCAAGTTTGTTTCCAGCCTTTTTTTCTTGATCAATTTGATTGGATAAAACTTGGAGCAGCTTGCTTGGAATTTAGGCTTTGATTGGTTGAGAGTGTGGCTTTGAATTTTCAAAAGAATGAAGCTTAATCCAACGTTTCTTCCATGCTAGTTTTCAGCCACAATTTTGATTGGTTAACACATTGAGCAGCTTGCTTTGAATTGCATTTGATTGGTAGCAGCTTTGGTGTTGAATTTTCAAAGGAATTAGCTACAACCAGCCGTCCTTCTTCTAGGTTTTGATTGGATCAAATTTTGTGCAGCTTGCTTGTTTTTCTTACCTTGTTTTTGATTGGTTTGTACATTTGCTAGACTCCTTTCTATTGGTTCATGAAATGAGCAGCTTGTTTCAACCATTTTAACGTGAGGAACAATTCTGAATTTGACATGAGTGCTTGTCACCTCCTTTCTTGTAAGCTACTTGCTTATCACCTCCTTGCTTGAACAAAAACTCAGGTTTTAGTTGCATCTTCAAGCTTTGTTTGAACAATGATATCATCCGATCAGATGGGACATGGATCGATTGGTGTTTATGCTTCTTCAATTTAAAGCTCTCTTTGACCTATCTTCAAAGACACCAAGCAACAAACACAATATGCACAACATATATGACATGTCCTAAGGGTTAGTTAAGACTATAAGACATAAGAAGTAGCACTAGTGTGTGCGGAGTTAACAAGGATATGCCATGTCTTACAGAACTAACATGTGACAGTAAATGATACATGAAAATATGTTGCGTTGACCCCATCGTGGGCTCATCAGATGACCTTTTCTATGTCATGATCTTCATTAAGTGATCATTCTTTCATAAGTGATGATCTCTGTTAAGTTTCAATCTCTGTTAAGCGATGACCTTGGATATACGTTGTGTTGACTTCTTACGGGTGTTTAATTGAAGGTCAGGTATGTTCTAAACCGAATTTTGGGGTTTGGTTCTTGTATGTACTTTCCATTTAATGCATGATTGTTTATGGTGTACTTGCTTGTGACTTTGTCACTCAGCCCCCTATTTTTCCTCCCAGAGGCTGCAGGGAACAAGGTAGAATGGATTGAGGATGGACCTAGAGCCCCTACCCGTGAGTGCAGCGAAGGATGGGCAGATTAGGAGACGTGACTTGACGACTATAACTGATGACTGATTATGTAGTTATGACGGGAGACATCTACTTTTGAGAATTTCGATACTTTGATTTGGGTTGTAAAACAAAGAATGATCTAGTGGATGTTTTTAATTCAAAGTTTTAAATTCTGCCACGGTTTCGCATACTTATTTGCGTGTAAGCATGAAAATCCATGCATTATACCATGGATCATGATACGTGTGAGACGATGCCTAGTACTCTCCTTAGTGAAGTACGGCGGGTGCACCGACTCCGGCGGGGCCGGGGTGCGGGGCGCCACATCCAAAAATTATGAAATTTGGTGTGAATGAACTCTTCAATGTTATAAGTATCTCATAAATATTTCAGAATAAAAATCCACTCCTAACCTCTTGAAAATACGTTCTTGGCCAGATTGCGCGAATCTGCCAGAAATCGTGCTCTGTTTTAAAATTTTTATTCAGATTAATTGGAGACTCCAAATGGTCTGAACAGTTAATCACAAGACCTCCAAGATATGTATTATAATGGGTTGAAAAAATATTTGAAAATTCTTTCGTAAAGTAAACCAAATACATTGATGTTCTCCACCTTTGCAAATATGAAAAACAGATTGCACTAGACTCAGAACTATTCACGTTCCTTGTCGTGAGTGTGATTGCGCTTTGATACCACTTGTAGGACATGTATATGTTGTACCCAACAGAAATCGTTATGTACTTAAGACTCGTATGAAGTGGTTTAATAAAATGTTAGTTCTTCCAAGTGCATTTTATTAAGTTTTATTACTTCTTCTTTAATTACATTTCCTTAAAGTAAATATTATAGGAAATAGTATAATACTCCAAGTATGTCTTATGAAGCGTGTGAAATGACAATTTTATCCTCCCAAGATTTTTTAGAAATTTCGGCCATAAGGGTCTTGGAGACTCTAGAATACTCTTTCCTCTTACAAGCCAACTAGCTTTTAATAGCCTTCTTAAAGTAAGCCTAAAAGCTTACACATGGAATTAAGTAGCCTACTAAATGTGTTTCAAAGGTTTTAAGGAAAAGTTTCCCTCCTTTTCCTTTAAGGCCACCGGATGCACATCATGGAGGAATCCATGAGATCACTTTTAACTTAATGCTCCAACTAATCACTTTATTTGTCTCTTAAAGAAATTCTAAAGAGGTCTTACACATGTAGTAAATTATGATGTTGTTCCAAGATTGAAGAATTTCCCCCCTTTATTCCTTAGAACCGCCGGATGCAAACAAGGGGAAAATCCATGAGACCACTTTTCTCTTAATATTGCAACTAACTACTTTTATCAACCTTTTCATTAACTACCTTCAAAAGCAAATAAGGAATAAAGTAGCCTAAGAAACCCCGCTACTGCCGGATTACACACAATGGTTAAGCCATGAGAACCTTCATCAAACTGCTCTAGTTACTTTTTCTTAACCCTTCCTCAAAAGTAACTCAAGAAGTAAAGGATGCAAGACACTAAATAAACCTCATGATGGTGTTCCATGCAAATGAAAGGTCTCTCCCCCTCCTCCTTTATGTAAACCGTCGGGTACCTTCTTCTTGGTACTACATGAAATCTTCAAGTTGGTCCTAGAAGCTTCCTTCCATCCCGCAACTCGCAATACTCTAAAGAGTTTACCCCAAGCAAATCGCTAAGGACTCCTTGTACACATAGGCCACTCCCCAATCCTCTCCAATGGCAAGCTTGGCTAAGGTAGTCTCAAGATCACCTTCATCTTTAAGCTCTAAGTTCCATCTAGGTGAGTTACATCCTAACTTCTAAAGTGGATTTAACTTTCTTTAAATTGTAAGGATCACATTTTGCTTATTTCCCCTTACAAAACCGTGACCTTCAAATGGTCACTAGGTGAAGATTCTTCAAGTTACTAGGTGGTGCTAGCATCTTGGTGGGTTGGATCTCTTTCAATCCCCATTTGAACTCTATTTTGGTAAGACAATCTAGCCTCAATCTAGCTATTTCATACATTTAAATGGTAGCTAATATCTATTTTCATTTCCTCTCCAAAACCGTGTGCTATATGGAGAAGTTGGAGAGAACTTTACTCCATTTCAACCAAGGCTCAAGCTAGGGAAAGGTTTAAGCTCAAAGAGGCAAGTATACTCTAGAAAATCTTGACTTATTTGTGAAGTGTATGCTTGAATGACTAGCCATTTCTAAGTTATGAATCTTATTTGAAGATTTTAAGTACAAAGCATGAGAACTTAGTTGTTATAAAGAAAAGTGTTGGCATGATTGAATGATTTACTATATGGATATGTTATGTGCTCAAACTTGAATATGATATGAGATCTACTATCCACAAAAACGGGCTGTTTTTGGTGATTATTTGAAAGGTGAATTAGTTTTGCTAAGAATAAACTTTATGAGGTGTAAAATGTATGAAAGGTGGCGTGCTCTATGTGTAAATTGCAAGGCTGTTGGCGTGGGTCATTTGTAGCTTAAAAAGTATTATGAGACTTGAAATGAGCATGTTAAAATATGCGGTGGTTAGCAAGATATTTTAGGGAATGAAGTTAGTTGGGAAATGTTTGAATAATAAAAAGGGATGAAGTGCAGGAATTATTGGAACTGGATAGTTTTGAGTAGCGATTTATTTGGCCTTAAAATGAATCTTAGGAGTGTCCCAATGAGCCTAATTTTGGTGTAATGGTAGCTTTGTATGTGTAGTAAATCTATGAAGTGGAATTTCTGAAAAAGGACTTGTAGTTTGACCTTAATGAAATATTTAGTAAGAATAGGTCACTGCAGTTTCTGCAGGTACCTAGACTGAGACGGATAATTAAATGACCCTCTTAAGCATATTGGATTACCTTGAAATTTTTGTGGTATTTACCTAAGACATAGATGAACACGTCCATGTAAAGAATTAGCTTGAAATTACTGTTTTTAAGGGGTAACAACTGAGGTAAATGTCACGGTGCAAAACTGGAAACAGGGCAGTATGACGGCGTGTATTGTGAGGCCTTGATCTTGTTTATTTGGACTTGTATGTGATGTTTGGGCAGCTGAGTATTGTACCTTAGTATGTTGGCTATGTTTTCCAGGTGATAGTCTTAATTAGATACGATTTTATGGCCCATTGAACTAAGGTAGGGCAGGTACTGTGCTGCTGGGTTCAGCAGTACCCCTTTACAGCAATTTAAGGTTTTGAAGGTCTTAAACACCTTGAAATATCACGGAAATTTTGTGGCATGTAACTAAGATTCCAGTATGCATGTGTGTGGCATAAGTTCTGAAAATAGGCTCTGAATTGGTAAGTTTGAGGCCGTATGAACAGGCATTAATGCTGGACTATTTTTCAGCTTAAGGAACAAGTCCGTATATGTGTTCTATGATGTATTTAATCATGAATTTCACGTTGCATATCATGCATTGCATTGTCCATGTTCATACAATTTATGAGACTGATTTTATGCTAAATAAATTTAAGAAAAACTCTTTTAAAGAAAAGATTTCAGTTTCGAAAGGAAGATTCCTCTTGGTACCATAAATTTCCTAGCCAGCACAACCCGCTCCAAATCCGGGGTTAATTGATCTGATGATGAGTATGACCGTCCAGGCTCAGAGATAATAGACCTGAGGATGATGATTTATGACCATCCAGGCTCAGAGATAATAGACCTGAGGATGATGATTTATGACCGTTTAGGTCCGGAGATAATAGCCTCATGATGATGCTTGATTGTATGTTTAGATCTGGAAATAATAGATCTGAAGGGACTGGTATGACCGCCTCAGATCCAGAGAGAATAGATCTGAACGCTCTCTATCCTTGTTTTTTGACGATTATGTTTTGAAAAAAAGAATGATCGAATTAGTTCTCATCTTATCATGTTGCATCACATTTGCATATTCATACACATTGCATCTAATTGCTAGTAGAATGCCAGATCTACTGTTACTTAGGTTATGATCTTATTACTTTCTGTCCTCTAAGTTATGATCTTATTATCTTTCGTCACTTAAGTTATGATCTTATTTCCTTTGTGGCTAATGGATTGAAGGTCAGGTATGTTAGGAATCCAAATTATTAGGATTTGGTTCTTGTGTATACTTTCCATTTAATTCTTGATTGTTTATGGTGTACTTGCTGGTGACTTTGTCACTCACCCTCTTATTTTTCCCCCAAAGCCTGCAGGAAACATTGTAGAATGGATTGACGATGAGCCTAGAGTTCCATATCCATAGACGTGCGAGTGGATGGCAGCTTAAGGATTTCTATTATGATGGGTTTATGTTTTGGTGGACTTATGCTGGGACATTATTTTTGGATTTTCCTTTATTTTGTGGACATGGTTGTAAACTTTATGTCGGATATTTGGAATGTTTTGTTTAAAATTTTTGATTCTGCCTAAGTTTTGCTTACCTGTTAAGATGAGGGCATGGAAGTCCATGAATTTTATTATGGACTGCGACATGTTATGCATTGACCCTGGTATTCTCCGTAGCGAAGTACGGTGCGCGGGTAGGCCGAGTGCGGGGCGCTACAGTATATCACCACTAGAAGAGTGTGGGTTGAATAGTGGGTGCGAAAAATTTTGTTTTTTAAAACTTATTAACCAAAACCCTCACTTTTGAAAATGATTTCTGTTTTCAGATGCTGATTTGAAATAATTAAACGACCTAGTTATAGACCTCCAAAAATTATGAAATTTGGTGTGAATGCACTCTCAGAAGTATCTCATAAAAATTTCAAAATAAAACTCCACTCCTAGCCCCTTGAAAATACGTTCTTGGTCAGATTGCGCGAATCTGCCAGAAACCGTGCCCTAGATTGAAAAATTTATTCAGATTAATTGAAGACTCTAAATGGTCTGAAAATTTAATGACAAGACCCCCAAGATATTTATATAATGAGTTGAAACAGTTTTTGAAAATTCCTTTGTAATGTAAGTCAACTATGTCGATGTTCTCAACCTTTGCAAATCTGAAAAACAGATTGCACTAGTCTCATAACTATTCACATTTGACTGACTTATACTTATCGAAATGAGTTGAAATTGTGCCAAATGAAATCTAGGATATATGGCTATGTTTCTGGAAAGTTTTATAATTTTTTCAAAAAGTTTACTATTTTTTTCTGTCGCGACGAAATTGATGAAAAATGCTGAAAACTGAAAGTAAAGTGCTAAAAGTAAGAACACAAAGAATTTTATATTGGTTCGGTTAAAACAACATACTCCAGTCTTCGAGGACACCTTCCTAGGTTATCACTAAACACCAAAAACGCCTTAACAGAAGGGTTACTGGATTTATACACCAACTCAACCCTTTTACAACCATTACAACCAAACAAACCGATCACAAACACCACCACCAATCGAATGAAGGTTTGATCACACCTTGATATACCTTTTACAACAATGTATGAGTGTGGGTCGTATAATCAAAGCCTATACAATATTTGAATATATGAACAATAGGATTGAGAGAAGAAGAAGAAAGAAAGAGAAAGAGAAGAAGAAAGTAGTAGAGTTTCTTGATCTTGAGAGAATGAGAGTTCTGTTCTTAGCCTTGTTTGCATTATTTCTCTCTTTTTTACTCATAAGTGGCCGCCCCTTGGAGTGTTCTTCTGTGGCGCCCCGCACCCCGGCCCCACGGGAGTCGGTGCACCCGCCGTACTTCACTAAGGAGAGTACAAGGCGTCGTCTCATACGTATCATGATCCATGGTATAATGCATGGATTTTCGCGCTTACACGCAGATAAGTATGCGAAACCGTCGCATAATTTAAAACTTTAAATTAAAAACATCCACTAGATCATTCTTTGTTTTACAACCCAAATCAAAGTATCGAAATTCTCAAAAGTAGATGTTTCCCATCACAACTACATAATCTGTCATCAGTCATAATCGTCAAGTCACGTCCCCTAATCTGCCCATCTTTCACCGCTCTCATGGGTAGGGGCTCTAGGTCCATCCTTAATCCATTCTACCCTGTTCCCTGCAGCCTCTGGGAGGAAAAATAGGGAGGTGAGTGACAAAGTCACCAGCAAGTACACCATAAACAATCATGCATTAAATGGAAAGTACATACAAGAACTGAACCCCAAAATTCGGTTTAGAACATACCTGACCTTCCATTAAACACCCGTAAGAAGTCAACACAAGGTATATCCAAGGTCATAGCTTAACAAAGATTAAAACGTAACAGAGACCATAGCTTATGAAAGGATCATCATTCGATAAGGATCATGGCCTACGAAAGGTCATTACTCAATAAAGATCATAACCTAGGAGCTACCAAATCATAACAACTTGAGCTAAATGTCATGAATAAGATCATAGCTTACGTTTCAACAGTAGTGAAGTCATAACTTAGGTAACAAGAAATAGGAGGATCATAACCTATGTAACATTACCTCTAGCATTTGGCTAGAGTCTCATCCCTTCAATCAATAACCGATAAGGCAATAAAGTCATAACTTAGGCACGAAGCAAGTAATAATAGAGCCTAGTGCAAATAAGAGCATGAGCATGACAATAAAAGATCGCTACATAAGAGCATCAAGTTCATATCTTAATCAAGATCGCTACATAAGAGCATGACAATAAAAGACTGTACCTCGCATCAATTCATAACATAACAAGAGTCATCACTTAGGAAAGTCATACTTAAGGTCTACGAGGTCATCACAACTTAGTCTAAGTATCATGTGTTACTACACAATATCTCCATAACTTGACATGCATGCATATGCACATGTGATGCATCATGATAAAAATGAAAATATGGTTTTTCATGCTTTTCTTTCAAATCATCATCGTCATAAAACAATAGAGTGTTCAGATCTATCTTTCCGGATCTGAGGCGGTAACTTCTCCCCTTCGAATCTATTACTCTAGGATTCGGAACGGTAACGTCATCATACTTGCCGGGTCTATTCTATTCTGGGCCCGCACGGTCATCATACT
Organism: Eustoma russellianum; assembly: GCA_036186865.1. Taxonomy (NCBI): domain Eukaryota; kingdom Viridiplantae; phylum Streptophyta; class Magnoliopsida; order Gentianales; family Gentianaceae; genus Eustoma; species Eustoma russellianum. The sequence goes on along the minus strand of AP025046.1, from coordinate 32,902,010 downwards.
TGCCGAGTCTATTCTATTTTGGGCCCACACGGTCATCATACTTGCCAGGTCTATTCTATTCCGGGCCCGCACGGTCATCATTCATACTGGCCAGTTCACACTCACACACGGTACCGGTGGGGAAGCGTTCTTTTAAAAACACAAAAATCATCTTTTTGAAAATGCTTTTCATCATTCATTCACGTAAAATCCATGCCATAAATCATGCAAGTGACTATGATGCAATGTATGACATGCATTATGCGACTCGTGAATAAATGCATCATAATCATGCATGCACGGACTTGTCTTTTAAACTGGAAAAACTGTCCAGCAATCACATTCTGTTCATGCAGCCTCGTGCTCATCAATTCATGCTCATATTCATAAACGCATGCCATACATATGCATAATGAAGGCTTATACACATGCTATTAAAATTTCGTAACATTCCAAAATGTCTAACAACCTCAAAACATCATACTATCATCAAAGGTATTGCTGAAATCAGCAGGGCAGTACCGCCTTACCTCAGTTTCGTGGGTCATAAAACTTTATTCATTTTGATCCATCACCTGAAAAAAATAGCTAATTCACCAAAGAACAGTATTCATACGGCTAAACACCACATTCAAGCCTAAATAATCAAGATCGAAGCCTTACGACTTAAGACATTAAACTGTCCTATTTCCAGTTTTGTACCACTCACTTCAACTCAGTCGTTAACCATCAAAATGGTGGTTTTAGGCTGGTTTCTTTACATGAACATGAACATCTATGCCCTAAGTAATTACATAAAATTTCCAAGGCAATTCAATAAGTTTAAAGGGGTCATCTAATTACTTTCCCAAATTGGGTACATGCAGAGACTGGATTGACCAGTTGTATCACGAAATGAATTGTGACCAAACCACAACTCCTTTTACCAAAATTCCAACTCACAGATGTCATAAACACATCAAAATATCATCCTACCAAAAATCAGCTCATTTGCATATTCTTAAGGTACATTTTCAAACCACGCAACTTACTACTCCAAACTGTCCTGTTTCAGCAACTCTGTTTGAGCAGTTTTAATCAAGAACTTCATTAAAAACAATCCACAACTCCTTTTACTGAAATTCCAACTCACACATCTCATAAACATATAAGGCTATAATCATACCAAAAATTAGCTCATTTGAACACTCCTGTGGTTCATTTCCAGGTCGTACAACATGCAACGTAAATCTGTCCAGCTCCAGTAATTCTGTTTGACCAACTCTTACTAAAATTTTTATTAAGGACAAACCAAAACTCCTTTTAATAAAATTCCAACTCACACATTTCACAAACATATAAGGCTATAAGAATACCAAAAATTAGCCCATTTGAACCTTCCTAAGGTTCATTTTCATGTCGTCCAACATGACACATAAAACTGTCCAGTTTCAGGGATTTCAGCACTTATTCCCTTTTATGGTCCAAGCATTTCCAAGCAACTTCATTCTTTAAGGTGACTAAATAACCATCAAACAAACACTTCAACATAATGATTTCAACCCTCATAACATGCTTTTAACCATAAATAATCTATTCATGAATCACATCAAAAACAGTCACAACACTTTCATGTAACAAATCATTTGTTCATACCATCACTTTTCTTATAACAACTAGTTTTCATATCTTGTACTTAGCATCTTTCACTAAGATTCATAGCCTAAAAATGACTAGTCATTCAAGCATGCACTTCACAAATAAGGCAAGATTGGCTAGAGTATACTTGCCTCCTTGAACCCTAGAGCTTTTCCTTTGCTTGAACCTTGGTTGAAATAGAATGAAGTCCTCCTCCACTTCACATGTGTAGCACGTTTTTGAAGAGGACAAGGAGGTGAACATTAGCTACCATTTTAAATGGAGAATGGAGCTAGATTCATCTTACCAAAATGAAGCTTGAATGGATCTTGAAATGGATTCAAACCACCAAGATGTTAGCTTCTCCTTAGTAGCTTGAAGAATCCTCACTTAGTGGCCTTTTGTAGGTCACATTTTTAGCATGGAAAAAGGAGGTACCATGTGAGTTTCATCCTTTGAGATATAGAACATACTTAGAAGGTTTAATATTCAAATTACCTAGATGGGTTCTTCAAGGCTTGAAGATGAAGATGATCTCACACTCCTAGCTTCATCATGGCCGAAAGTTTGATGATGAGGATAGAGGAGTTGCCTAAGTGTTTAATGAGTCCTCCATGGCTTGTTTAGGTGAGTTCTTGAGAGTGTTCAAGACTTAGATAATGGAGCTTGTTAGTATGAATTGAGATAAAACTCCATGGATGAAGTTAAGCTTCTTCATGACTTGAAGAAGTCTTCATGGAGAAGACAAGGGGAGGGGGCGTGCCTTAGGGAGGGGAAGGGAGACATGGAGAATTTCCAAGAATGCCTAGAAAGAGGAAGTTTCTTGTGTCTTGCATTGGGCTGCCCTTTTGTCCCCCACGCTTGCAATCTTTTTTTTATTCCAAGACAACTTGTCTTGTCTTTCCTTTTGTTTATTTTATTTTATTTCTTAAATAAGAGTTTGTTATTTTAGTTCAACTATAGTTACTTTATGCCAACTGTAATTATTTTATTCCAACTATAGTTACTTTATGCCAACTATAGTTACTTTATGTCAACTATAGTTACTTTATGTCAACTATAGTTACTTTATGGCCAACCTTGGTTACTTTATCCAACTAGAGTTACCTTGTAGTAAATATTAAGTAACCATGGTAATTTTTATTGGTCAAGTAGGGGGGCCGATTTCTAGGCTTGGTTGACCCCTTTACCATGCTTAATTTTTCTTGTTTCAAGACAACCTATTTTATTGTAGTCTTACTAATTACATAATTGTGATAATAAGGAAAATTCTAGACTCCTCCAAGGCCCTTATGGCCGAATTTTACATAATGTTGGAAGGGTAGTTTGTCATTTCACTTGTGTCATGCGACAAACTTACATAATTATATTAAATTTCTTATAATATTTACTTTAAGGAAATTCTATCGGAGAATGTCAAATTAATATAGCTACATTTAAATAATGTAACCGGTTGACTAATTCTTAGTGGCTCATCTCGTAAGAGTCGGCGATATAGACAAATTCCCGTGGGGTATACCATTATTCCCTCCTTAAACCGCTTTATACGATTCTCAGTATATACCGATTTTTTTTTGCGGGGTACATCATTCTCCCCCCTTAATAAAAGTTTCGTCCACGAAACTTCAGGCTAGTAAACACAATGGGGCGTCTACTCCTCATGTTGCCTTCCGTTTCCCATGTGGTTTCTTCTTTTGGGTAAATAAGATCGCATAAAACGTCTATTTAGTTCCCTCAGAACTGCTTTGTTCTATTCATCTTAAAGGTTTCACCAGAACTCATCCTTATTCTCTAGAGTTGTTGTTGTAACCTATCTCATATCAAGCACTTGCAACCTTGATGCTATGTACTCGATAACAAAATCCATTCCGTATAATCATGATCATAGTAGGCTTATAATTTTCCTTTTTCATAAAATATGAAAAAAAAACTTGGCAGAGATCATTAACTCTGGGATATAGACCTTTTGCTCTTTTCTGTAAACATCCTTTCAGTGATCATGTGACGGTCATCCTACGTACAAAATAGCTTCCAAGGACATCCGGAATAATTCCCATAAGGTACACATACCAAGCTCTTCATAAGTATGGGCCACATTTATCTGTCTTGCTGATCGTCCTATTACGTAATAACTTTTACCCCCTTTTTACGATCATTTCATAAAATCGAACTAGAAGTTGTGGGTTCTCCTTTGAAACTTATGTTCCCTTTATGATGTTTCAAGTCATCTGAAATTGGCCCGCTCTCTTAGAACATGGTTTTCATAGTCATGACCTATTCCCTCTATACTGCATTAAAATGCGTACAAGTGTTAATAGTGATGCATCATGGCGAGGACCCCGAGTCCCATACGCAGTGTCATACTTGGTCAGGTTATCGCTAATAACCTCACTTGCTTACTTGTGGTTTACTCATCATAACTTAAAGAAAACTATCATAATCACTCATTCTTGGTTAATAGGAAGTAGAGCAGAGGACATAGGTACTTCACACTTATTAGGCGTACCTTGGTTGTTTCTTTGTCATCCGCATAAACTAGCCTTATAGGGATACGGTTTCCACCTTCTACTTCGTTTGCTTGTTAAATCATTTCTTTCATTCTTTCGTTCCCTTACTATCGCATTTCGTTCCGTAGTGGTCCTCCAATAATTCACCAAAGGTCCTTGAATACGACTTTACTTAGATTAATTTGATCTGGGGGGTTCTAGACTGCGCACAAATCTGATCAGCTTAAACCTTTCATTTTCCGTAATCAAAGGAACATACTGTCCCAAAGTAATGAATGAGTATGGAGCTGCCTGACCCTTGTCTTAGTGAGTCAAATTCCTTAACCCCTCTCGTGACTAAATCCTGAGAGAGGAAGAACTCACAAAACTCCTCTTGGAACTTTACCCTTATCCTATCCAGTATTAGTATCATCATGGAGTTACTTTCAACCTTACTTAACCATCCTTCCGCCTACTATGAACTAAATTCCCTGCCAAACCTTGAATATGTGTTCTCTTTAACTATTGCTAGTACAGTTTATTGCCTCTTGGGGTGACAGTGATGATGTCATCTTACTGAATTGTGGTGCCATCCGCACCACGAAGTGTTGGAGTCTTACTTAAGGTATAAATATTCAGAATAAGCGACACCATTTAATTCGTAATCCGTATACGATCTTATGGTCATGCAAACAGTCATGATTACATTCTATAGATGGCCATCGACTAGGGCTTTATCATTTGGTCAAAGCCCTAATTTCCAATCTAAGTCATCCTGATCTAAGGTCAACTCTCATCTAAAATCAGAACTTAGGTCTAAGATCAAACTTAGTTGACTACGATCATAACTTAGTTCTACATTCTGCCCGGATCTGGAGCCTTTGCTCTGATACCAACTGTGGCGCCCCGCACCCCGGCCTCGCCGTACTTCACTAAGGAGAGTACAAGGCGTCGTCTCATACGTATCATGATCCATGGTATAATGCATGGATTTTCGCGCTTACACGCAGATAAGTATGCGAAACCGTGGCAGAATTTAAAACTTCAAATTAAAAACATCCACTAGATCATTCTTTGTTTTACAACCCAAATCAAAGTATCGAAATTCTCAAAAGTAGATGTTTCCCATCACAACTACATAATCTGTCATCAGTCATAATCGTCAAGTCACGTCCCTTGATCTGCCCATCTTTCACCGTTCTCACGGGTAAAGGCTCTAGGTCCATCCTCAATCCATTCTACCCTGTTCCCTGCAGCCTCTGGGAGGAAAAATAGGGGGGTGAGTGACAAAATCACCAGCAAGTACACCATAAACAATCATGCATTAAATGGAAAGTACATACAAGAACTGAACCCCAAAATTCGGTTTAGAACATACCTGACCTTCCATTAAACGCCCGTAAGAAGTCAACACAAGGTATATCCAAGGTCATAGCTTAACAAAGATTAAAACTTAACAGAGACCATAGCTTATGAAAGGATCATCATTCGATAAGGATCATGGCCTACGAAAGGTCATTACTCAATAAAGATCATAACCTAGGAGCTACCAAATCATAACAACTTGAGCTAAATGTCATGAATAAGATCATAGCTTACGTTTCAACAGTAGTGAAGTCATAACTTAGGTAACAAGAAATAGGAGGATCATAACCTATGTAACATTACCTCTAGCATTTGGCTAGAGTCTCATCCCTTCAATCAATAACCGATAAGGCAATAAAGTCATAACTTAGGCACGAAGCAAGTAATAATAGAGCCTAGTGCAAATAGACTCAACATCAGGCTCATGACCATATGCAATGCGTATGAATGTGCAAAAGTAGCGCATAATGCCCTCCATCCCATGCCGTTATGATCAACACTTAATGCATCAAGTTCATATCTTAATCAAGATCGCTACATAAGAGCATGACAATAAAAGACTGTACCTCGCATCAATTCATAACATAGCAAGAGCCATCACTTAGGGAAGTCATACTTAGGGTCTACGAGGTCATCACAACTTAGTCTAAGTATCATGTGTTACTACACAATAACTCCATAACGTGACATGCATGCATATTCACATGTGATGCATCATGATAAAAATGAAAATATGGTTTTTTATGCTTTTCTTTCAAATCATCATTGTCATAAAACAATAGAGTGTTCAGATCTATCTTCCCGGATCTGAGGCGGTAACTTCTCCCCTTCGAATCTATTACTCCCGGATTCGGAACAGTAACGTCATCATACTTGCCGGATCTATTCTATTCCGAGCCCGCACGGTCATCATACTTGCCATGTCTATTCTATTCCGGGCCCACACGGTCATCATACTTGCCAGGTCTATTCTATTCCGGGCCCGTACGGTCATCATACTTGCTGGGTCTATTCTATTCTGGGCCCACACGGTAATCATACTTGCCGGGTCTATTCTATTCTGGGCCCGCACGGTAATCATACTTGCCGGGTCTATTCTATTCTGGACCCGCACGATCATCATTCATACTGGCCAGTTCATACTCACACACGGTACCGGTGGGGAAGCGTTCTTTTAAAAACACAAAAATCATCTTTTTGAAAACACTTTTCATATTTCTTTCATGTAAAATCCATGCCATAAATCATGCAAGTGACGATGATGCAATGTATGACATGCATTATGGGACTCGTGAACAAATGCATCATAATCATGCATGCACGGACTTGTCTTTTAAACTGGAAAAACTGTCCAGCAATCACATTCTGTTCATGCAGCCTCGTGCTCATCAATTCATGCTCATATTCATAAACCCATGCCATACATATGCATAATGAAGGCTTAGACACATGCTATTAAAATTTCGTAACATTCCGAAATGTCTAACTACCTCAAAACATCATACTATCATCAAAGGTACTGCTGAAATCAGCAGGGCAGTACCGCCTTACCTCAGTTTCGTGGGTCATAAAACTTTATTCATTTTGATTCATCACCTGGAAAACATAGCTAATTCACCAAGAAACAGTATTCATACGGCTAAACACCACATTCAAGCCTAAATGATCAAGATCGAAGCCTTACGACTTAAGACATCAAACTGTCCTATTTCCAGTTTTGTACCACTCACTTCAACTCAGTCGTTAACCATCAAAATGGTGGTTTTAGGCTGGTTTCTTTATATGAACATGCACATCTATGCCCTAAGTAATTACCATATAATTTCCAAGGCAATTCAATAAGTTTAAAGGGGTCATCTAATTACTTTCCCAAATTGGGTACATGCAGAGACTGGATTGACCAGTTGTATCACGAAATGAATTGTGACCAAACCACAACTCATTTTACCAAAATTCCAGCTCAAAGTTGTCATAAACACATCAAACTATCATCCTACCAAAAATCAGCTCATTTGCATATTCCTAAGGTACGTTTTCAAACCATGCAACTTAGTACTCCAAACTGTCCTATTTCAGCAACTCTGTTTGTGGGTGTTCAAGACTTAGATGATGGAGCTTGTTAGTATGAATTGAGATAAAACTCCATGGATGAAGTTAAGCTTCTTCATGACTTGAAGAAGTCTTCATGGAGAAGACAAGGGGAGGAGGGCGTGCCTTAGGGAGGGGAAGGGAGACATGGAGAATTTCCAAGAATGCCTAGAAAGAGGAAGTTTCTTGTGTCTTGCATTGGGCTGCCCTTTTGTCCCCCACGCTTGCAATCTCTTTTTTTTTATTCCAAGACAACATGTCTTGTCTTTCATTTTGTTTATTTTATTTTATTTCTTAAATAAGAGTATGTTATTTTAGTTCAACTATAGTTACTTTATGCCAACTATAATTACTTTATGCCAACTATAGTTACTTTATGCCAACTATAGTTACTTTATGTTAACTATAGTTACTTTATGGCCAACCTTGGTTACTATATGGCCAACCTTGGTTACTTTATGGCAAACCTTGGTTACTTTATCCAACTAGAGTTACCTTGTAGTAAATATTAAGTAACCATGGTAATTTTTCTTGGTCAACTAGGGGGGCCGATTTCTAGGCTTGGTTGACCCCTTTACCATGCTTAATTTTTCTTGTTCCAAGACAACCTATTTTATTGTAGTCTTACTAATTATATAATTGTGATAATAAGGAAAATTCTAGACTCCTCCAAGGCCTTTATGGCCGAATTTTACATAATGTTGGAAGGGTAGTTTGTCATTTCACTTGTGTCGTGCGACACACTTACATAATTATATTAAATTTCTTATAATATTTACTTTAAGGAAATTCTATCGGAGAATGTCAAATTAATGTAGCTACATTTAAATAATGTAACCGGTTGACTAATTCTTAGTGACTCATCTCATAAGAGTCGGCGGTATAGACGAATTCCCGTGGGGTATAACATTATTCCCTCCTTAAACCGCTTCATACGATTCTCAGTATATACCGATTTTTTTTTGCAAGGTACAACATCTTCCTTCTTGAAAATTCTCTTTAATTCCCTTGGAAGATTACCTTGTGTAGATATGACACCATCTTGCTTACTTGGCATACTATGATTGGATGGATCACTTGGCATTGCTTACTTGGTACTTGATCATTGTTCCAACTTGTCATCATTTAGTGTGCTGTAAAAATCTGACTAAAACTCATAAAACATGTTCCAATTAGTAGTCAAAAGGTTACAAAACAATCACCATTCAATCCCTTCAATTATGGAAATCAAACTGATCACCAAAAATAGTCAAAAAATTGGCCAGCATATACTACATGTGCTGAATAATTTTTAGCATGTGTAGTAGTTTGAAATGTTTGAATTGTTACCTTGTGTAGCTCCTTCTTTTGTGTTACTAACCTTGTGTGGGATATTATCCACTAGTTGAGATGCCAACTAAGCTCCACATAGACTCTATTTAGGCTGAGAATGGCGTGTAACATGAATGTACATGTGCTGGAATCTCATATTAGTAAGCTTTATCAAATAATGCACAATGTTTACACATATATGGTAAATTGTAATGAGCTCTAATTTGAATATTCTACTACACTTTAACATGTCTTGAATGTGTAAGCAGTGTCTAGACACATGTTACAACTCATGGCAAAAACGTTCCATGTGTTGTGTTCGTAGAAAACCGACTTTTCGACTTTCGTTGATTACGAGATTTTTCTCCGATTAAATTGAAACTTTTTGCACATGTTATATATATTATGTCACACGTAATAATCATAAAATAAAGTGGATATTCAGCTCATAAGGCTGAAGTAAGTGGTGCCCCATGTGCTACAATATTTAATTTGGAATCTCCACAAATTTTGCCTAATTTGTGGGTGATTTGTGTGTGCCAACATGGAATGATTTTGTTGTACCCCAACTACAATGTACTCGAAACTATGACTAAGCGACGTAATGAAAACAATGATTCTTTCAAGTGCATGTTACTTAAGTCAACTTAGCACTTCTTTACTTAAATACTTTTGAGATGGATACTAAATAATTATATAACGGGATGTCACAAGGTATTGTAATACCTTATGAATTTCGGCCAAGAGGCCTTGATCAACCATATAACAATTTCGTTTTATAAGAATGCAAGCCTAAATTATTCTCATAAAAGCAAATTTAAAATCATATTAGATAAAATAAGTAATAGTATAAGTTGCATAAGAATGTGCTATGCTAAAAGTTAAATGACAAAATACCCAGAACCCCCCAAGATTTCAGCCAAGCAATTGAGGGATCTAGAATCCTCTCCATTGTTCTATTACTTGAAATATATATAATTTAAAATATTAAATTAATTAGAAATAAAACAATAAAATAAAGAAGGCATGCAAGAAACAATAATAAACTATTAAAGAAAAGCATGCATGGGAGACAAAAGCTTGTAGCCTACAAGCCTAGGCCTTCCTTTCACCCCTCATGCGCCGGCCACCCCCTTCATCCACCCTCATGATTTATTTTAAATTCCCCTAGAAGCTTCATTTTACTCTCATCTTGAAATCCCTCTCAAGCAAAGCCAAGACAACACTTAGCAAGTTTTTATCTCCCTCCACAAACAACAAAACTTTTGGCCCTTTCACTTGGAGCTAGGAGTTCAACTTCATCTTCATCTCCAAGCTCAAGAATCATCTAGGTAAGCCTCACTTCAAGATTTCCTAAGTAGATTCTTCATGCAAAATAATGAAGCTCGCATGGATGTTCTTTCTCTCCACCCAAACCGTGACCTCCATGGACCATTAGGTGCTAAGATTTCAATCTCTTAGGTGGTGCAAATCTTAGGATAGTTGAAGCTTCATTCAAGGTCTCACTTTGGTAAGATGATCTAACCTCAATTTAGTTCTATTTTCACTTTAGAATAAAGACTAACATTCTTCATACCTTCTCTTCAAAAACCGTGTGTTTAAGGGTGAAGGAGGAGGAGGATTTCAACTCAACCTTGTAGGATCTGCAAGGCACCACTAGAAGGGGGGGTTGAATAGATGGTGCGGAAAGTGTGCTTTTTAAAATTTCTTTAAACTTGAACAATTCAAGTTCTGAAAACAGATTCTGTTTTCAGGACCTGTTTTAAAACGTTTTTAAAACCAGGTTAGAGGTCTCCAAAAATTATGAAAGTTTGAGAGAACTTAGCCTCAGATGTTATGAGGGTCCCCTAAAAATTTCAAATCAAAATTCAACCTTTAACCCCTTCAAAAACCGTTGGCACTCAGATTGTGCAAATCTGCCAGAAACGGTAGATGGTTTTGAAAAATTAATTCCTATTTGTGTGAATGTCCAAATGATCTGAAAATTTGACCAATAACTCCTCACACACTATATTGAAATGGGTTGAAACAGTTTTTGAAAATTCTTTTGGTAAGTAGGTCAAATACCACCAAAGTCTCAACCTTTGCAAGTCTGAAAATCAGACTGCACTAGTCTCAGAACTTTTGATGTTTGACTGACCTATACTTGTCCAAAAGGGTTGAAACTTGTGCCAAATTAACCCTAGAACGTTTATGTAAGTTTCTGGAAATTTTTATAATTTTTGAAAATCGTTTTCTATTTTTCTGAACGTGAACAAAACGTATAACCAGTGCAGAAACTGAAAAGTAAATGCTGAAAGTAAATTGCACCAAGAATTTTATACTGGTTCGGTTATAAACAACCTACTCCAGTCTTCAAGGAACACCTTCCTTGGTTCACACTAAATTCACACACGCAGTACACCTTACCGCAGGGTTGATAGAGTTACACCTTAACTCCAACCCTTTACAAACCTTGTATTGCTAGTACAATTTGCACGAACACCACCACCTTGCTAGAATGAAGATTGATCAAACCTTGATCAATCTTTTACAAAGATGTATGAATGGTGGTTTCTATGAAGCCTATTCAAGAATGAAAGAAGTAAAGTACAATAGGCTTTTTACAAGAGAAGAAAGAAAGAAAGTGTAGGAGAAGAAAGCTTTGGCACTTTGATCACTTTTGAATGCAAATCTTGGTGTTATTTTTGTTTGTTATTCTCTTCCTTCCTTATAGGTCCAGCCGTCCCCTATGCAGCCTTCTCCCCTCTTGAAAATTTCCTTTTAAGTGCTTGAGAGGGTGTGAGACATCATGGTGACAATGTTTTGCTTACTTGGCATCACTCCATTGGACCATCATTTAGTCATTGCTTACTTGGCACCTTTTGATTGGCTCAATGTTGTCATCATTTGATGGCATGGATAATCTGAAAAAAAAACTAAATATTTGCCAAATAATCAATTATTAAATCATACCATAATTCTCAAATTTTGTCATAAATTGCAAGACACAAAAATCCTTCCTTCCTTCCTCACCAAAATCGGCCAGCACTATGATTTCAATGCTGAAATTTTTCAGCATTTACCACATGAAATAAATCTAGATTTCTTCCATTTTTCTTTGAATTTCTTCCATAAAAATACATCCATTATTTAAGGTAAGTCTTGCTACAAGATGAAGAATGAACTTGGACACCAAAATAGAGTCACATTCGGCCACAACATCTTCACACATGCTGAAAAATTTCAGCATGTGTGATATAAAGAATATCAAACTTAATAACCTTACATACAATTCAAATCATTTCCATAACTCCTTTGATTTATTCTTTAATGAAAAATTGACAAATTATCTTCCTTAAGGGTGAAGATTTCGGCCACTAGGTATGTGACATGCTGAAATTTTCAGCATGTGACATAAGAGATGTATATGTTGAAAACTTACCTTTTGTAGCTTCTCTCTTTGATTCATCAACATTGTATGATTGATCCTTGACCAATCAATATGCCAACAAGGCTCCACATGTGCTCCATCTCAGCTGGGGTGACGTTTAAGTGTGTACATGCATGTGCTGAAATTTTATTTTTGCTAACTTTGTAAAATAGTGCACATTTAATAATACACACATGTAATATTCCAATCAGCCCTTGATTTAATTTTCTAGAACACTTTAAGATGTATATTATATGTAGAAAGTGTCTAGATACGTGTCACATGATGTTCAAGAAAAACGTTTCATGTCATGTGCGTAGAAAACCGAATTTTCGATATTTATCGATTACCCGATTTTTCTCTAATTTAAATTCCAACTTTTGCACATGCTATATATATTATGTTATACATAATATATATAATATATACTTTAAATTTCAGCACTTGGCTGATTGAAAGTGGTACCATAAACATGTGACAAAAATAAAATTGAAATCTTCACATTTTGGCCTAAATGTGGGGTGAATTGTGTGTGCCAACATGGAAAGTATTTTTGTCTCAATATACAGTCATGTGCACGAAAATATCATCAATTTTTGATGCATATGGGCTGGCCATTTATTTATGGCAAGTACGTGACACGTTGGCGAAGTTTCGGTATCGCCCGATACGACAAATTTCGGTTTAGAACCTTTTATCGTGTCGTATTAAATTGTCATCACCATATCTTATATCATATGATATAAGACCTGAATGTACTCATAAATATGAGTTAAGTATAGTGGTGTGACGTAAACGTACGTACGTAAGATATATAACGTGTCAGTAGTACGTTGGAATACATGTGTATGTGCCTTTTAAAAAAATCTGAAAATATATAGTTTATATATATAAATGGCGTGTGAAATTGATGTGGGGAGGAGGAGAGAACTTTCCTTCCATAGCCATGTTGCCTTTATGCCTTTTCCAAATGCATCTTCCTTTAATGAACTACTTAGTTTATTAAACTAAGTACTTCACTTAATGAACTACTTTAGTTCATTAATTGTGGCACCTGAAAATAGTATAAACTCAACAAATGTTCGCCATATGATGTAAGCTTTAAAGCTTCATGGCTCGTTAGTACGACAACATGATATATAAGCTAAATAAGGCAAGTTATCACGCATACATGTACACTTGTGTATATATATATATACTCAACGTTTATATATGTATATATATATTCAAATTTCTTATTTTGAAATCACTCAAACCCTCTTATTTCTACAATCTCCCCCTTTTGATGATTTTCAAAATAACTAGTGTACATGATTTAAGTGTTATCTCTCCCCCTTGAATTATGCACAGATTTGAAATTTGAATTTCGAATTTCAAATCCGGCTCCCCCTTGATTCATGCAATTAGGATCAATCAGTGATCTCTCTCCCCCTTAAATCTCTCTCTCCTCCTTAAATCATGCTTCTCTCTCCCCCTTTATTTTGGAAAGTTAGTCAAAAGATTCCTGTCAAAAAGGAAAGTAAATCAAATAATATCGCATTAAATCACATCAACAGGAATCATGCCTAATTTAGAACGAAGAGATTCAAATGTGGCTTGATTTAAGGCCTTTGTAAATATATCCGCTACTTGTGATTCTGTGCGTACGTGATCTATGACAATATTACCATTGTTAATGTGATCACGAAGAAAATGATAGCGAACTTCTATATGCTTAGCCTTAGAGTGTAATACGGGGTTTTTAGACAAATTTATTGCACTCATACTATCACAATATATAGGAATTTTATTTACGGTAATTCCAAAGTCTGAAAGTTGTTGTTTTATTCACAACAACTGTGTGCAACAAAGGCTAAGAGCCATACACTCAGCCTCAGTAGTGGACAAAGCAACACTTGCTTGCTTTTTGGAAAACCATGAAATAAGGGAATTGCCTATGAATTGGCAAGTTCCGCTCGTGCTTTTTCTATCTATTTTGCAGCCACCATAATCTGCATCAGTGTAAGCATGTAAATCGAATGTAGAGTCCTTAGCATACCAAATACCTAAGGTGGGCGTGTGCTTGATATAACGGAATATTCTTTTTACAGCATTTAAGTGTGACACCTTAGGTTGACTTTGAAAACGAGCACACATGCATACGCTAAACATGATGTCAGGCCTACTAGCAGTTAAATATAGTAAAGAACCAATCATAGATCTATATAATCCATTATCAACATCTTTACCATGTTCATCTTTGTCTAATTTAGTAGTGACACTCATAGGCGTGGGGGATGATTTCAAAGTTTCAAAATTGAACTTCTTGATCATGTCGTTTACGTACTTAGCTTGGCTTATATGAATTCCTTTACTCGTTTGCTTAATCTGCAAGCCAAGAAAATAATTAAGTTCACCAACCATAGACATTTCAAATTCAGCTTTCATACAATTTTCAAAATCTTTAACAAGTCTATGTGAGGTAGAACCGAAAATAATGTCATCTACGTAAATTTGAATAATAAGTAAATCTGATTTTTCTTGTTTCAAAAATAGTGTACTATCTATAGTACCACGTTTAAAATTATTTTCTAAAAGAAAGGTGGCAAAACGATCATACCATGCTCTCGGCGCTTGCTTTAGGCCATATAGTGCCTTCTTTAGTTTGTACACGTGATCTGGATGTTTCAAATCTTCAAAACCGGGTGGTTGCTTCACGTATACTTCTTCTTGTATAAATCCGTTTAGAAAAGCACTTTTGACGTCCATTTGATATAATTTAAAATCTTTCAAGCAAGCAATAGCAAGTAAGAGTCGTATAGCTTCTAAACGTGCTACGGGTGCAAATGTTTCATCGTAGTCTATTCCTTCTTCTTGATTATATCCTTGAGCTACGAGTCTTGCTTTATTTCTAACGACTTTTCCTTCTTCATTCATTTTGTTCCTAAATACCCACTTTGTGCCTATTATTGTCTTATCTTGTGGTCGTGGCACTAAGTCCCATACATCATTTCTAACGAATTGATTAAGTTCGTCATGCATAGCATCAATCCAAGATGAATCACTCAAAGCATCATGCACATTTTTGGGCTCAATTTCAGAAATCATAGCATGAAATTCATTTATTTCATCCGAAGTGATTCTTCTACGTGGTCGCACACCGTGAGTAATGTCGCCTATGATGAGATCTTGTGGGTGATCCCTATGCCATCTTGGTTGATTATTTTCTAAGTTATCATGCATTTCTATATGATCATGCATTTTTAGTGTCTCATTCATCTCATGCATATCAAAAGAATCATTATCTTCATCCAAAACGGGTTTCAATTCAAAATCATCGTCATATTCCTTATCTTTATCAATCTCTCCAAATTCATTGAATTTAACATGAATAGATTCTATGATTTGTCTAGTGAGAGGATCATAACATCTATATGCTTTTGAATTTATGGAATACCCAACAAAAATGCACTCAATTGATTTGGATTCAAATTTATCTAAATTATCTTTTGTATTCAAGACAAAGCATTTGCATCCAAACACACGAAAATAATCTATCTTAGGCATGCGATCATTCAAAATTTCGTAAGGCGTCTTGTTTATTTTCTTTCTTATAGATAGGCGATTTACAATATAGCATGCACAATTTACGGCTTCCGCCCACAGAAATCTAGGTAATTTATTTTCGCAAAGCATGGTTCTAGCAATTTCTTGTAGTGTGCGATTCTTTCTTTCTACTACTCCATTTAATTGTTGAGTTCTAGGTGGCGAAAACTCATGTTTAATTCCTTTTTCTTCACAAAACAAAATCATTTCTTTATTTTTAAACTCACCGCCTCTATCGCTTCTTATTCTTTTCACATTTACGCCGTATTGATTTTCAAGTTGTTTAATTAATTTAGCGATTTCTATGGCGCTATCATCCTTATGTGCAAGAAATAAAGTCCAAGTATAGCGAGAAAAGTCATCAACAATCACACATGCATAGTGACGCCCACCAAGGCTTGTAGTGCGACTAGGACCAAACAAATCGATATGCAATAGTTCTAGTATTCTAGTCGTGCTTATCTCATTTTTAGGCTTAAGTGACTCACGTGTTTGTTTGCCTTTTATGCAAGATTCACACAACTGAAAGTTGTCTAAATCAAGCGTAGGCAATCCCCGTACTAGGTTCTTTCGTTGCAATTTTTCTAGTGTAGAAATACCTATGTGTCCTAAACGTCTATGCCACAAATTCACATTGGGTTCATTTGACATAAAACATTTAACTTTGGCGTCTACTACATCATCCATAGATAGTGTGAATATATTCCCTTCACGTTTTCCTTTTAAAACGGTTTCTCCATTTTTATTTATTATATTGCAATAAGGGTGAGTAAAACACACATTGAAACCATTTTCAACAAATTGAGAAATACTAAGAAGATTGTAAGATAAGTTGCTTACCAAAAATAGGTTGGAGATTTGAAGTGTATTCGGATTGCCAATCGTACCTTTTCCAATGATCTTCCCTTCATTGTTGTCTCCAAAGGTCACGGATCCGCCTTTTGTGACCTTCTTTAATTTGGAGAACAGGCTCGGGTCACCCGTCATGTGCCTCGAGCACCCACTGTCAAGGAACCACTTTATTGATGTGTCCTTTGATGAGTGGTCTCCCTGCAATGTGAAAAGGTGATTTAGGTACCCTTTTAATTTTGGGTCCTTTCGAGTTAGTTAATCACTTTTTGGTAAAGGTACCTTTCGGTACCCATACTTGGGTGATCCTTCTCGGTCTATCAAATGGCAAGCATGAAGGTGCGATATAATATACATGTGGTGCATGTACTTTGGGTCTTTGCCCAAGGACTCCTCTATACTCATTGAATGAAGGATGCTTTTGATATGTCCTTGTGTGCGTGCGCGTAGTGCGTGGATGATATGTATTTCGTGTATGCATTGTTCTTTTGTTCTCATATCTATATGGTACAACGTTATATTTCACATGATATGAGGGAGTGGGGCGTGTGGAAGGGGGCGCTTTTTGCATCATCTTAGACGCCACTTGATGCTTAGGGGTGTCTACTTTCTTAGACACAACAAACTTGGTTGGTTTGGTTGATACTTCGTTAGTATCAACGTATCCCAATCCAGTTTTGTCACTGTCATGCTTTTGCGATAATATGATGCGATGCAGCATGTTTGACCCTGTATAGAATTGTTTCATCATTTTCTCTAAGTCTGTATTCCTTGATTTCAAATTTGAAATCTCGGATTTCATTTCATTATTTTGAGAAGTCAATGATGAGATCTCGGTTTTTAATGCAGTGATGACACATGAAGACTCTTTCTTTGAATCGCTTAATTGAGCGACAAGATTCTCGTTAGAAGATTCTAACAGTTTCTTGTCTTCAATTAAACGTTTCTTTTCTTTTGCGAGAGTCTTAGTAAATTTATGTAATTCAAGATACTGACTAAAAAGATCATCATAAGAAGGTTCAGAGTCAGAGTCAGAATCGGATGATACCTCATTAGATGCCTTTGAAGCGAAGCAAACTTGAGCGGTCTCCTCTTCGGTCTCAGTTTCAGAGTCTGATGAGTCACTCCATGTGGAGGCCTTTAGTGCACGTTTCCTTTGTTTAGGATCTGAGATGAGTCTATTTTTGTTCCGCTCCTTGTCAGGGTATTTATTAGTTTGCTTTTCTTTGTTTGGGCAGTCATATGATAAGTGTCCGAGTTTGCCGCATTCATAACATTTAATGTCCTTATCATTTGACTTGTTTTTATTTCTCTTAGATGTAGTGCCCTTGTTTTTATTTCTAAATGACTTTCTCATGAATCTTCTTAGTCCTTTAGCCAATAGAATTAAGTCATCATTATCCGATTCGGAATCACTATCATCTACGTGATCGGAGGGAGGGGAGACGTATTCATTTGATTTAAAGGCAATTGTTTTACCTTGTTTAGATGATTCCGATTTCCGAATAGTGAGTTTGTTTTCATACACTTTTAGTGAACCAATGAGTTCTTCCATTTTTCTTGCTTTCTTCTATGGCAGTCACTTTAGGATCCCATTCCGAAGGGAGGCTCCGTAGGACTTTCTGTACCTTTTCCTGCGTTGTAAAAGCCTTACCAAGAGACTCAAGAGAGTTATAGATGTTAGTCAAACGAAGATCCATATCTACAATTGACTCATTAGGCAACAACTTGAAAGACTCAAGAGTAGACATAAGCATATAAATTTTAGACTCTTTTACTTGACTCGTGCCTTCGTGTTTCATCTCTAAGATTCTCCACATTTCTTGTGCACTCGAACAATTTGACACATAACTAGACTCACTCTTACTTAAGCCATTTAAGAGTAATTGCATGGCCTTAGCATTCATACTCAGTTTCTTTTTGTCTTCACTAGTATAGTCTTGTCTTGTTTTAATTACTTCTAGTGTGACTCCATCTACAATGGACAATTTAGACGGGACATATGGACCATCTTCAATTATTGACCAAAGGTCTATATCTATAGCCATAAGAAAAAGTTTCATCCTAAGTTTCCATTGAATAAAAAACTCACCGTCAAAGAGTGGAGGCCTTTGGCTCGACATACCTTCTTGTTCGGTTTTGAGATTTGTGGATGCCATCTCACTGAATCGTTGGATTCCTTGTAGTGAGTATTCCTGCTCACTGATACCACTTGTAGGATCTGCAAGGCACCACTAGAAGGGGGGGTTGAATAGATGGTGCGGAAAGTGTGCTTTTTAAAATTTCTTTAAACTTGAACAATTCATGTTCTGAAAACAGATTCTGTTTTCAGGACCTGTTTTAAAACGTTTTTAAAACCAGGATAGAGGTCTCCAAAAATTATGAAATTTTGAGAGAACTTAGCCTCAGATGTTATGAGGGTCCCCTAAAAATGTCAAATCAAAATTCAACCTTTAACCCCTTCAAACACCGTTGGCACTCAGATTGTGCAAATCTGCCAGAAACGGTAGATGGTTTTGAAAAATTAATTCCTATTTGTGTGAATGTCCAAATGATCTGAAAATTTGACCAATAACTCCTCACACACTATATTGAAATGGGTTGAAACAGTTTTTGAAAATTCTTTTGGTAAGTAGGTCAAATACCACCAAAGTCTCAACCTTTGCAAGTCTGAAAATCAGACTGCACTAGTCTCAGAACTTTTGATGTTTGACTGACCTATACTTGTCCAAAAGGGTTGAAACTTGCGCCAAATTAACCCTAGAACGTTTATGTATGTTTCTGGAAATTTTTATAATTTTTGAAAATCGTTTGCTATTTTTCCGAACGTGAACAAAACGTATAACCAGTGCAGAAACTGAAAAGTAAATGCTGAAAGTAAATTGCACCAAGAATTTTATACTGGTTCGGTTATAAACAACCTACTCCAGTCTTCAAGGAACACCTTCCTTGGTTCACACTAAATTCACACACGCAGTACACCTTACCGCAGGGTTGATAGAGTTACACCTTAACTCCAACCCTTTACAAACCTTGTATTGCTAGTACAATTTGCACGAACACCACCACCTTGCTAGAATGAAGATTGATCACACCTTGATCAATCTTTTACAAAGATGCATGAATGGTGGTTTCTATGAAGCCTATTCAAGAATGAAAGAAGTAAAGTACAATAGGCTTTTTACAAGAGAAGAAAGAAAGAAAGTGTAGGAGAAGAAAGCTTTGGCACTTTGATCACTTTTGAATGCAAATCTTGGTGTTATTTTTGTTTGTTCTTCTCTTCCTTCCTTATAGGTCCAGCCGTCCCCTATGCAGCCTTCTCCCCTCTTGAAAATTTCCTTTTAAGTGCTTGAGAGGGTGTGAGACATCATGGTGACAATGTTTTGCTTACTTGGCATCACTCCATTGGACCATCATTTAGTCATTGCTTACTTGGCACCTTTTGATTGGCTCAATGTTGTCATCATTTGATGACATGGATAATCTGAAAAAAACACTAAATATTTGCCAAATAATCAATTATTAAAGCATACCATAATTCTCAAATTTTGTCATAAATTGCAAGACACAAAAATCCTTCCTTCCTTCCTCACCAAAATCCGCCAGCACTATGATTTCAATGCTGACATTTTTCAGTATTTACCACATGAAATAAATCTAGATTTCTTCAATTTTTCTTTGAATTCCTTCCATAAAAATACATCCATTATTTAAGGTAAGTCTTGCTACAAGATGAAGAATGAACTTGGACACCAAAATAGAGTCACATTCGGCCACAACATCTTCACACATGCTGAAAAATTTCAGCATGTGTGATATAAAGAATATCACACTTAATAACCTTACATACAATTCAAATCATTTCCATAACTCCTTTGATTTATTCTTTAATGAAAAATTGACAAATTATCTTCCTTAAGGGTGAAGATTTCGGCCACTAGGTATGTGACATGCTGAAATTTTCAGCATGTGACATAAGAGAGGTATATGTTGAAAACTTACCTTTTGTAGCTTCTCTCTTTGATTCATCAACATTGTATGATTGATCCTTGACCAATCAATATGCCAACAAGGCTCCACATGTGCTCCATCTCAGCTGGGGTGACGTTTAAGTGTGTACATGCATGTGCTAAAATTTTATTTTTGCTAACTTTGTAAAATAGTGCACATTTAATAATACACACATGTAATATTCCAATCAGCCTTTAATTTAATTTTCTAGAACACTTTAAGATGTATATTATATGTAGAAAGTGTCTAGATACGTGTCACATGATGTTCAAGAAAAACGTTCCATGTCATGTGCGTAGAAAACCGAATTTTCGATATTTATCGATTACCCGATTTTTCTCTAATTTAAATTCCAACTTTTACACATGCTATATATATTATGTTATACATAATATATATAATATATACTTTAAATTTCAGCACTTGGCTGATTGAAAGTGGTACCATAAACATGTGACAAAAATAAAATTGAAATCTTCACATTTTGGCCTAAATGTGGGGTGAATTGTGTGTGCCAACATGGAAAGTATTTTTGTCTCAATATACAGTCATGTGCACGAAAATATCATCAATTTTTGATGCATATGGGCTGGCCATTTATTTATGGCAAGTACGTGACACGTTGGCGAAGTTTCGGTATCGCCCGATACGACAAATTTCGGTTTAGAACCTTTTATCGTGTCGTATTTAATTTGTCATCACCATATCTTATATCATATGATATAAGACCTGAATGTACTCATAAATATGAGTTAAGTATAGTGGTGTGACGTAAACGTACGTACGTAAGATATATAACGTGTCGGTAGTACGTTGGAATACATGTGTATGTGCCTTTTAAAAAAATCTGAAAATATATAGTTTATATATATAAATGGCGTGTGAAATTGATGTGGGGAGGAGGAGAGAACTTTCCTTCCATAGCCATGTTGCCTTTATGCCTTTTCCAAATGCATCTTCCTTTAATGAACTACTTAGTTTATTAAACTAAGTACTTCACTTAATGAACTACTTTAGTTCATTAATTGTGGCACCTGAAAATAGTATAAACTCAACAAATGTTCGCCATATGATGTAAGCTTTAAAGCTTCATGGCTCGTTAGTACGACAACATGATATATAAGCTAAATAAGGCAAGTTATCATGCATACATGTACACTTGTGTGTATATATATATATACTCAACGTTTATATATGTATATGTATATTCAAATTTCTTATTTTGAAATCACTCAAACCCTCTTATTTCTACAAACCTATCCAAAATCCAAGCTAAGAAAGGAGCTTTAGCTTGAAGAGGCAAGTATACACTAGATCATCATGATTTACTTGAAGGATTAATGACTTGAATGCTTATATGTTTCTAAGATGTGATCTTTAGTTGAATATACTAAGTTTTATGACTATATTTTAGTGATTCCTCAAAGACATGGCTTGCATGTGATTAGTTCATTCAAAGATGGAATCTTTTCTTACATGCAATATATTATAAGGTTGTTTTAGGATGGATTAAGGTTCAACTAAGTGACCCTAGGCAAGAATGACTCTTGGATGAAACTTAAGAATCATCAAAGTGACATGCAAGTGCTAGTTGTAATTTTACAAGTTTATTTGGTAGGATTTAAAATGAACTAGCATGTGAAGGTGTTGCATGTCTAAATAAATATTGGAAAATGTGTGTATAACCTTTCAAAACTTTCGTCCATAAGGGTGACTATGATGGTGAACATGAAAACCAAGAAAAGAGCATATCTTGTGAACTCTAGGATGTGTGGGAGTTGCTTGTTAAGTGATTTATTACATGAGTGTGTTGTGCTAAAAATTTTCAATGTGACATGAATATGTTGACACATGCACACGACCAAGAAGGAAGAAGAATAATGTATAACTTGGTTGTACCAAGTATAGACTTAATAATGTGCAAAACGGGCCAATATGATGATTGTAGTGTACAAGACTCTCACTGTTTTGGATTGATTCGAAAGTGACTTAATAAAAAGCATGGAATCTGGATATTCATGTTACAAAGCGGTGTATGTGGTGACCGATAAGCTATTTCATAAGAACAAGACAAATAGTGGACATTTGACTTGAAAGAATGGCAAAACATCAAACCATTGGAACTGGACAGAACTGAAGAACGTTTTGAATGTCTTAAAAATGAATTTTGTAGAATTTCAATAAAGATGTTTTTTGGTGCAAAGTTAGCCTTATGTGTGTAGCAAATATGAGAGTTGGAATTTTGATAAAATAAGCTACGGATTATTTTTAATAAAATATTTGGTGGAACTGCTCAGGCTGAAAATTCTGGAATTTGGCAGAATTGTATAACGTTTTGAATGGCTTTAAAATGGATCTTGTAGATGTTAAATAAAGCTGATTTTTGGTATGGTGACAACCTAAGGTGTGTAGTAAATATGAAACTTGGAAATTTGGTAAAATAAGTTATGGCTTATTTTTAAGGAATTATTTGGTAAAACTATTCCAGCTGAAATTACTGGAACAGGGCAGAAATGCGTAACGAGTTTCTTGACCCAAAAGTAGACCATAGAAATATGAAAATGGGCTAAATTTTGGTGGGATGATAGCTCGATATGTTTATGACATCTGTGAGTTGGAATTTTGGTAAAAAGCATTATGGTTTTGCCACAATAGAATTTTTAGTAAAAGTGGTCAGTCCAGTAACAGCATGTGACCTATTTCAGAAAAATAAATAAATGAGCCCTTCAAGGTTATTGGATTGATCTGGAAATTTTATGTTAATCACCCAAGACATAGAGGAGCAAGACCATGCCAATTAATCAAGTTGGCATTAACGTTTTGGTAGGTAATTATGTACATAAAGTTGATGTACTAAAACTGGAAAATTGGGCTGAACAGGGGATTAAGTTAAAAAGGCCCAATTTGAAGGATTTGGACCTATATACACGTTTTGGGCTCACGAGTGTTAAGACTTAGGGAGTTTATTATATTTTCCAGACTGAGGTCCAAATAATTAAGGTTTTAATGTCTCAAAAGTTAAGGTAATGTTGGTTAACTTAGCCGCCCATGAACATGAAGTAAAATCTTGAAATTCTTGGTTTCTGAAACCGTGCATGTTGACATGTTATAAGGAATGCATACGATTATTCACGTCATGACTTGCATTGCATATCACTTCATGTAACATGCATGATCATATGCCACACGAAACTGACTTTGTGAATTTCATTTATGCAAGCAAGTCTTTCCAAGTAACTATGTTTTACGTTATGCATGAAAGTTTTTATGGTCCCATGTTTTAAAGAAAGTTTCATGATTCCTTTGCCGGCCAAGCATGCGACTAACCCGACTCCAGACCTGGGGTTAATTGGTTATTGACATGATATGTTCTGGACCCATTCAGATCAGGGGTTAATTGATCTGATACATGTTCTGGACCCGTTCAGATCCGGGGTTAATTGATCTGATACATGTTCTGGACCCGTCCCAGACCAGGGGTTAATTGGTCTGTTGATATATTCTGGACCCGCTCAGATCTGGGGATAATTGATCTGACACTCTGTTTTTCTGACATGTTATTTTATGGGACCAAAATGATGTTTTGACACGACATGACAGCATGCATTTGCATTGTGCATAACCCATGAGCATGTTGACATTTTGCGTATTACAATTGATGATTAATAAACTATTATTGGTGTAGCATTATTTAAAATTATGCTTAGGCAATATCGTCAAGTAAGTTCAGGATCAAGGATCAGGTATGAATTATTATTTGAGGTTCTTGGGGTATTACATTCATGTTATAGTTCTTTATTTGCTTCATGGTGGTTTATTGTATTCTTGCTGGGTGATTTTTATCACTCATACTTTTATTTTTCCCCAGAGCCAAATAATGCTAAGATTGAGTGGATCGAGGATGAGCCCAGAGTGCCATATCCGTAGGTGAGGAAATTTGAAGAAGGCAAAGCTTAAGGACTTTTGTGTGACATGATGTTTGTACTATCAATTATGTTAAACTCTTTGGGACTTCGATGATGTGTTTTGTGGACTACTACTTATGGGGACTTAGTATTTTCGTTATGCATGTTTATTTTGAAAAGTTTTAATTCTGCCTAACTTTTACTACCATGTTAAATGATAGCATGTGAGTCCATGGTTTATGTTATGGATTTTTGCATGTTATGCATGACGCTTTGTACTCTCCTTAGTGAGGTACGGCGGGTGCACCGTATTCAGACGAGGTCCAGGTGCGGGGGTGGTATCAGAGCCCAGGCTCTAGATTTCGGGCAGAACGTAGGACTAAGTTATGATCTTAGTAATCTAAGTTTGATCTTAGACCTAAGTTATGATCTTAGATGAGTGATGGCCTTAGACTAGGACCACTTAGACCGGGTTTAGGATATAATTTATTAATTAATCATAATATTGAAATCCGGATCTATAAAGTATGGTGTGTCTTTTATCTTCCTTATTTTAAAATTTTCAGATTACGGTCTCTAGTCAAAACAATTTAGTTTTACTCCAACCTTTAAGTAAATGTTAACACCCCATAGTGCAGATGGTGAGACCACATGGCAGACATCTTAGGGCACGACCAACTGCTCAGGAGCCCGTTCCTCCACCGCCAGTTCAGGTCCCGCCACCACAGCCGAACCATAATCCTCCAGTTCAGAATAATCCACCACCACCACCACAGGCACCTGTTCCTCCGGTTATCCCTCACATGACTGCCTTTCAGGCCTTTTGCCATGTTGTCACTCAGATAGGGCAAGGCCTAATCCAGCAGCATGCTCCACTCATCCACATCAGCCTGTGAGAGATGCCCAATATTACTTCGATAAGCTAAAGAGGGCTAATGTGCCACCGTTTGAGGGAAAGCCAGGCCCAGATACAGCAGAGAAGTGGCTAGATGAAGTGGAAAACTGTTTCGAGTTAATCCAAGCCCTAGACGAGATGAAAGCCCAAGCCATCAGACCTTTTCTGATCAGTGAAGCGAATCAATGGTGGAAGACGAATCTGCATCCTTTGCCCAGGCCGATTGCCTGGGAAAGATTTTTGCAAGAATTTCACAAGTTCTATATTCCTCCGTCGGTCAAGTTACAAAAGAGGCATGAGTGAATCCCTGAAGCAAGAGCTGGGTATGACGGTAGCCGAGTACGCAAATAAGTTCATCGCGTTAGGGAGATTTCAGCCTGTTACCATGAATGATGAAGAGACAAAAATGCTGAATTTTGAAAGAGGGCTGAATCCAAGGATACGGACATGGTTGGTGAATGCAAATCCCATGAATTTTGGAGCTCTTTTGGACGTATGCTACCGGATTGAGAGAGACATTATCCGACGAGACGATGTGGGACAAAAGTGGGAAAGACAAGGGACTGGGAATGAGAAGTACAGAAAGGTAGCTAAGAAGAATTTCTGAGGGTCAGTTCGACAAGAAAAACCTTAGGGTTAGAATCAGCGCCACAAGCATCCTCAAAATAATCAGCAGAAGAATCAGGCTCCACCTCAGCAGCCAGCTATACCAGTATGCCCTCTGTGCTAGAAGAAACATATGGGAGAGTGTCGATGGAAGAGTGGGAAATGTTTTGGATGCGCCAAGGATGGCCATTTGATTAAGGACTACCCAGAAAAAGGAGCGCAGCAACAGCAGCAGCAAAAGAACCAGCGGCCACATGCAAATGCAAGGGTCCACGTCATGACAGACGTAGATGCCGAGGAGACGGCAGACGTAATGACTGGTAAGATTTAAAGTTTTATGCCTTTAATATGCTTTACTTATACACGTCTACAATATTGCTTAGCAAAATGTGCATGATTCAGGAACCATCTTAGTATATAGCATACCCGCAAATGTGTTGTTCGACAGTGGCACCAGCCACTCATTTATCTCAAGAAAGTTTGCTAAGAATATCGATCATAATCCGGTCAGACTAGAATCACCCTATAGAGTACAAGCAGCTGGCGACCAGGTGCTTGTTTCCCATCACATCTTCAGAAATTGCGTGCTCGAGTTTAATGATCAGCGGTTTGAGGCCAATTTGATCCCAATATCTATGAGTGATTTTGACGTGATTCTCGGAATGGATTGGCTCTCAAAAAATCAAGCTCACATTGATTGCTGAAGTAGGTAAGTTATCATTAAGAACCCAGCTCGAGATGAAATATCATTCCAAGGAGGAGCTAAGTTAAAGAAACCATCTAAGAAAGTCTTTGTTAACGTGGCTCGTGCTAGCCGAGCGTTGAGGAAAGGTCATGAATGATTCTTTGTTTATGTCCTAAGTGCTGAGCAAGCGAGTCCTACCCTTGCACAAGTCTCAATTGTTAATGAATACCCTGATGTGTTTCCTGATGATTTACCTGGACTACCTCCTGATTGCGAAATTGCCTTCGAGATAAATCTTGTTCCAGGAGTTGAACCTATATCAAAAGCCCCGTATCGGATGGCCCCTGCAGAACTGAAAGAGCTAAAGGAGCAGTTACACGAGCTGCTAGAAAAGAAGCTCATTCGCCCTAGCGTTTCACCTTGGGGTGCTCTTGTCTTATTCGTAAAGAAGAAAGATGGAAGTATGAGCTTATGCATCGATTACCAGGAGCTTAACAAAAGTACCATAAAGAATAAGTATCCACTGCCTCGGATTGACGATTTATTCGACCAACTCAGGGTATGTAGCTAATAATCTTTAGTTTGATTAAGATTTAAATCTTTTCAAACCCTACCTAAAGTATCTTAATGCAGGGATCCTCAATCTTCAGTAAGATTTACCTGCGATCTGGATACTTTCAACTAAAGATTAAGGCAGAAGATGTCCCTAAGACTGCTTTCAGAACCCGCTATGGACACTATGAATTCTTGGTCATGCCTTTTGGTTTGACCAATGCCCCTGCTGCCTTCATGGATCTCATGAATCGAATCTTTCAAGGCCAGTTGGACAAGTTCGTAGTGGTCTTCATAGACGACATCTTAATTTATTCACCCGACGAAGAGACTCACGCATCCCATTTGAGGAGAGTCTTGAATATTCTAAGAGCAAGACAATTGTATGCAAAGTTTAGCAAATGTGAGTTTTGTTTGCGAAGTGTATCCTTTCTCGGCCATGTTATTTCAGAAGATAGGTTTTCAGTAGATCCCAAGAAAATTGAAGCTATCACGGAATGGCCAAAACCAACAAATGTTAGCGAAGTGAGAAGTTTCCTTGGACTAGCCGGGTATTACCGAATGTTTGTTGAAGGATTTTCAAGGATAGCTGTTCCCCTCACCAGATTGACCCAAAAGAAAACCATGTTCGAGTGGAGTGCCAACTGTGAAAAGAGTTTCTCAGAGCTAAAAGCGAAGTTGACATCTGACCCTGTCCTAGCTCAGCCCACTCCTGGTGAGAAGTACGTGGTGTACAGTGATGCATCAAAGAATGGTCTCGGATGTGTCCTTATGCAGCAAGATAGAGTGATAGCTTATGCATCCCGACAGTTAAAGCCATTTGAGCAAAACTACCATGTCCATGATCTTGAGCTTGCCGCAGTGGTTTTCGCATTAAAGATATGGAGACATTACCTATATGGCGAGAAGTTTGAAATTTACACAGAACACAAAAGCTTAAAGTATTTCTATACTCAGAAAGAGCTAAATATGCGGCAGCGCAAATGGCTGGAGTTGATTAAAGATTATGATCTCTCAATTCAATATCACCCTGAGAAAGCTAATAAAGTTGCTGATGCATTGAGTCGGAAGACAAGCCACCCACGGCAACCTCCTCTTCAGCGAGACATGGAAGAGTTTGGCTTAGAAGAAGTAGATTCGGTGGACGAAGTCCTCACCAAGTTAGTTCTTATTCCTTCATTGATTGATAGGATTAAAGAGGCTCAAGAGAATGATGAAGCTTTAAGAAAAATCAAGGAAAGGATGAAAGATAGGCCACGAGATGATTTTGAGGTTTGCAGTGATGGCAGTTTATGGTACTGAGGACGATTATGTGTACCCGAGAACAAAGGAATTTAAGATGAAGTTTTGATGGAAGCTCTTAACTCTCGATTATCTATACATCCTGGAGCTAATAAGATGTATCAAGACCTCAAACAAAAGTTTTGGTGGCACGGTATGAAGAATTAAATAGCAGAATTTGTTGAGCGATGTTTGATCTATCAAAGAGTAAAAGCCGAACACCAAAGACCCGCTGGATTATTACAACCTTTAGAAGTGCCGGAATGGAAATGGGACCACGTTACCATGGATTTCGTGACCAAACTACCCAAGACTAGGTACGGAAATGATGCTATATGGGTCGTTGTGGATCGTTTGACTAAGTCTGCCCACTTTTTGGCCATGTCGATTAAGGCATCCATGGAGAAGTTGGCCTCTATGTACATTGACCAGATTGTTTGTTTGCATGGGGTGCCTGTAAGTATCGTATGCGACCGTGATCCCTATTTTACCTCGAGATTCTGGACAGCTTTTCAAAAGGAAATGTGCACCGAGATTAGATTGAGTTCCGCGTTTCATCCTCAAACAGATGGCCAATCAGAAAGAACAATTCAAACCCTTGAGGACATGCTTCGTGCTTACGTTCTTGACTTTGGAGGAAGCTGGGATAAGAGCCTTAAGCTTGTTGAGTTTTCTTACAATTACAGCTTCCACAGATCCATCGGAATGGCACCATATGAAGCGTTATATGGTCGAAAATGTCGGTCCCACTCTATTGGGATGAAATTGGAGATAAGATCTATACGGGACCCGACATTGCTGAGCAAACACGAGAAAAGGTGAATTTGGTTCAGCAAAGACTAAAAGCAGCACAAGATAGGACTAAGATATGGGCAGATGAAAGGAGGAGACCCTTAGAGTTTCAAGAAGGAGGGAAAGTTTTCCTAAAGGTTTCTCTGACCAAAGGAGTCAAAAGATTTGGCATCAAAGGCAAGTTGAGCCCAAGATTCGTTGGACCTTATGAGGTACTGGAGAGGGTGAGTGAAGTTGCGTATCGCTTAGCGTTGCCACCATCTCTTTCTCAGTTACATGATGTATTCCATGTTTCCCAACTTCGCCAATATGTTTATGATTCCAGCCACATTCTTGAAGATCGGCAGTTGAAGGTAGAAGGAGATGCATCCTATGAGGAGGAGCTCCTAAAGATTACCGCTTGGAAAGAAAAGAAGTTAAGAAAGAAATCCATACCCATTGTAAAGGTACAGTGGAAGCATCATTCGGGAGAAGAAGCCACATGGGAAATGGAGGAAGACATAAATATTAGATACCCCCATCTTTTTGACTAACTTCTGAAGTTTCAAGAACGAAACTTATGATAAGGGGGGAGGATGTTGTACCCCAACTACAATATACTCGAAACTATGACTAAGCGACGTAATGAAAACAATGATTCTTTCAAGTGCATGTTACTTAAGTCAACTTAGCGCTTCTTTACTTAAATACTTTTGAGATGGATACTAAATAATTATGTAAGGAGATGTCACAAGGTATTGTAATACCTTATGAATTTCGGCCAAGAGGCCTTGATCAACCATAGAACAATTTCGTTTTATAAGAATGGAAGCCTAAATAATTCTCACAAAGGCAAATTTAAAATCATATTAGATAAAATAAGTAATAGTATAAGTTTGATAAGAATGTGCTGTGCTAAAAGTGAAATGACAAAATACCCCAAACCCTCCAAGATTTCGGCCAAGCAATGGAGGGATCTAGAATCCTCTCCATTGTTCTATTACTTGAAATATATATAATTTAAAATATTAAATTAGTTAGAAATAAAACAATAAAATAAAGAAGGCATGCAAGAAAGAATAATAAACTATTAAAGAAAAGCATGCATGGGAGACAAAAGCTTGTAGCCTACAAGCCTAGGCCTTCCTTTCACCCCTCATGCGCCGGCCACCCCCTTCATCCACCCTAATGGTTTATTTTAAATTCCCCTAGAAGCTTCATTTTACTCTCATCTTAAAATCCCTCTCAAGCAAAGGCAAGACAACACTTAGCAAGTTTTCATCTCCCTCCACACACAACAAAACTTTCGGCCCTTTCACTTGGAGCTAGGAGTTCAACTTCATCTTCATCTTCAAGCTCAAGAATCATCTAGGTAAGCCTCACTTCAAGATTTCCTAAGTAGTTTCTTCATGCAAAATAATGAAGCTCGCATGGATGTTCTTTCTCTCCACCCAAACTGTGACCTCCATGGACCATTAGGTGCTAAGATTTCAATCTCTTAGGTGGTGCAAATCTTTGGATAGTTGAAGCTTCATTCAAGGTCTCACTTTGGTAATATGATCTAACCTCAATTTAGTTCTATTTTCACTTTAGAATAAAGACTAACATTCTTCATACCTTCTCTTCAAAAACAGTGTGTTTAAGGGTGAAGGAGGAGGAGGATTTCAACTCAACCTATCCCAAATCCAAGCTAAGAAAAGAGCTTTAGCTTGAAGAGGTAAGTATACACTAGATCGTCATGATTTACTTGAAGGATTAATGACTTGAATGCTTATATATTTCTAAGATGTGATCTTTAGTTGAATATGCTAAGTTTTATGACTATATTTTAGTGATTGCTCAAAGACATGGCTTGCATGTTATTAATTCACTCAAAGATGGAATCTTTTCTTACATGCAATATGTTATAAGGCTGTTTTAGGATGGATTAAGGTTCAACTAAGTGACCCTAGACAAGAATGACTCTTGGATGAAACTTAAGAATCATCAAAGTGACATGCAAGTGCTAGTTGTAATTTTATAAGTTCATTTGGTAGGATTTAAAATGAACTAGCATGTGAAGGTGTTTCATGTCTAAATAAATGTTGGAAAATGTGTGTATGACCTTTCAAAACTTTCGGCCATAAGGGTGACTATGATGGTGAACATGAAAACCAAGAAAAGCGCATATATTGTAAACTCTAGGATGTGTGGGAGTTGCTTGTTAAGTGATTTATTACATGAGTGTGTTGTGCTCAAACTTTTCAATGTGACATGAATATGTTGACACATGCACACGTCCAAGAAGGAGGAAGAATAATGTATAACTTGGTTGTACCAAGTATAGACTTAATAATGTGCAAAACGGGCAAATATGATGATTGTTGTGTACAAGACTCTCACTGTTTTGGATTGATTCGAAAGTGACTTAATAAAAAGCATGGAATCTGGATATTCATGTTACAAAGGGGTGTATGTGGTGACCAATAAGCTATTTCATAAGAACAAGACAAATAGTGGACATTTGACTTGAAAGAATGTCAAAACATCAAACCACTGGAACTGGGCAGAACTGAACAACGTTTTGAATGTCTTAAAATGGATCTTGTAGACCTTCAATAAATCTGATTTTTGGTACAAAGTTAGCCTTATGTGTGTAGCAAATATAAGCTACGGATTATTTTTAATAAAATATTTGGTGGAACTACTCAAGCTGAAAATTCTGGAACTTGGCAGAATTGTATAACGTTTTGAATGGATTTAAAATGGATCTTGTAGATGTTAAATAAAGCTGATTTTTGGTATGGTGACAACCTAAGGTGTGTAGTAAATATGAGACTTTGAAATTTGGTAAAATAAGTTATGGCTTATTTTTAAGGAATTATTTGGTAAAACTGTTCCAGCTGAAATTACTGGAACAGGGCAGAAATGAGTAACGAGTTTCTTGACCCAAAAGTGGACCATAGAAATATGAAAATGGGCTAAATTTCGGTGGGATGATAGCTCGATATGTTTATGACATCTGTGAGATGGAATTTTGGTAAAAAGGATTATGGTTTTGCCACAATAGAATTTTTAGTAAAAGTGGTCAGTCCAGTAACAGCATGTGACCTATTTCGGAAAAATAATTAAATGAGCGCTTCAAGGTTATTGGATTGATCTGGAAATTTTATGTTAATCACCCAAGACATAGAGGAGCAAGACCATGCCAATTAATCAAGTTGGCATTATCGTTTTGGTAGGTAATTATGTACATAAAGTTGATGTACTAAAACTGGAAAATTGGGCTGAACAGGGGATTAAGTTAAAAAGTCCCAATTTGAAAGATTTGGACCTATATACACGTTTTGGGCTCACGAGTGTTAAGCCTTAGGGAGTTTATTATATTTTCCAGGCTGAGGTCCAAATAATTAAGGTTTTAATGTCTCAAAAGTTAAGGTAATGTTGGTTAACTTAGCCGCCCATGAACATGAAGTAAAATCTGGAAATTCTTAGTTTCTAAAACCGTGCATGTTGACATGTTATAAGGAATGCATACGATTATTCACGTCATGACTTGCATTGCATATCACTTCATGTAACATGAATGATCATATGCCACATGAAACTGACTTTATGAATTTCATTTATGCAAGCAAGTCTTTCCAAGTAACTATGTTTTACGTTATGCATGAAAGTTTTTATGGTCCCCTGTTTTAAAGAAAGTTTCATGATTCCTTTGCCGGCCAAGCATGCGACTAACCCGACTCCAGACCTGGGGTTAATTGGTCTATTGACATGATATGTTCTGGACCCATTCAGATCAGGGGTTAATTGATCTGATACATGTTCTGGACCCGTTCAGATCCGGGGTTAATTGATCTGATACATGTTCTGGACCCGTCCCAGACCAGGGGTTAATTGGTCTATTGATATGTTCTGGACCCGCTCAGATCTGGGGTTAATTGATCTGACACTCTGTTTTTCTGACATGTTATTTTATGGGACCAAAATGATGTTTTGACACGACATGACAGCATGCATTTGCATTGTGCATAACCCATGAGCATGTTGACATTTTGCGTATAACAATTGATGATTAATAAACTATTATTTGTGTAGCATTATTTAAAAATTATGCTTAGGCAATATCGTCAAGTAAGTTTAGGATCAAGGATCAGGTATGAATTATTATTTGAGGTTCTTGGGGTATTACATTCATGTTATAGTTCTTTATTTATTTCATGGTGGTTTATTTTATTCTTGCTGGGTGAGTTTTATCACACACACTTTTATTTTTTCCCAGAGCCAGATAATGCTAGGATTGAGTGGATCGAGGATGAGCCCAGAGTGCCATATCCGTAGGCGAGGAAATTTGAAGAAGGCAAAGCTTAAGTACTTTTGTGTGGCATGATGTTTGTATTATGAATTATGTTAAACTCTTTGGGACTTCGATGATGTGTTTTGTGAACTACTACTTACGGGGACTCAGTATTTTCGTTATGCGTGTTTATTTTGAAAAGTTTTAATTCTGCCTATTTTTTACTACCATGTTAAATGATAGCATGGGAGTCCATGGTTTATGTTATGGATTTTTACATGTTATGCATGACGCTTTGTACTCTCCTTAGTGAGGTACGGCGGGTGCACCGTATTCGGACGAGGTCCGGGTGTGGGGCGATACAGATTTCATGGTTGAATTTAACATGTGAGCCATGAAATATTTGGCTATTTTTGGAGTGCATGGGCTAGCCACCCTTAAGTGGCAAGTGCGTAATATGTTGGCGAAGTTTCGGTAGTCAACCGATACGATAATTTTCGGTTTATAACCTTGTAACGTGTCGTTATAATTTTGTCATCACCATGACTTATATCATATGATATAAAACCTGAATATACTCATAAATATGAGGTGATATAGTGGTGTGATATTGATGTACGTTTGTAATATATATAACGTGTCGGTAGTACGTCGGAATATGTGTATTATGCCTTTTTAATAAAAGTCTAAATATATATATATATATATATATATATATATATATATATATATGTAGACGTTTAGCACATGAGTGAATAAGGAGACTTTCCATTCTCAATTTGTTGCCATCAAGCCTTCTCCAAATATGTCTCCATTTAATGAACTAGTTAGTTCATTAACTTAAGTACTTCACTTAATGAACTAGTTTCGTTCATTAATGGTGGCATCGGAAAATAGTTCAAAGACAAGAAATGTTTGCCATATGACGTAAGATTTAATGCTTCATGGCTTGTTAGTACAGAAACAATATATATAAAACATATGAGGCAAGTATATCACAAAAACGTGTCAAGTAATAATTTTATCACGCATTTCGTAGACTCGTACTATTTAAATCATGCATTTGTAAATCATTCAAACACTTTTTCTCAACAGATATTGCAGAAATTGGGAATGCAGATATTGGGGTTTTTGGAAGAAGATCTTTATCTTCTTCTACTTTGTCTATCCATGTTTTTGTGGGATATTGTTGTCATCAATTGCTGGGAGTTTTCCTCTGCCTTTGGCTTTTCTCGGCATTATTTCTTTTTTGAAAAAAATTCTCTGGTCAGGAAGTCGGAAACAAATTTGTATCTCCTTTTATATATTTAATATCAAAACAATAAATACTTAGTAATGCTTGTCACCTAGCAAAAACTTGTTCAGAAGCAAGATTTTTCACATCTTTTTGCAAAACTTCTTTCGCAGATTTGCAATCAATACGTAAAAAGAATTTTTTATTTATTAATCGCTTTGAAATTTATTAATGCATAAAAAAATACTCAAAATTTCCTTTTTAATAGTAGAATATGATTTTTGGGTATTATTCTAATGACTAGAAATGTATGTCGCTTGGATTGGATTTTCATGAATTCAGCTTTTCAGGATGTGTTTCATGATCTACACTTATCGCATTTACCGCGGGTTACATCGAATCACATGCCTTTATTATTTCTGTGTAGACATAGTGTCTCAACTGGCAGGCGTTCTTTTCGATTCTTGGACGTCTGGCTACATCACTCTGAATTTCATTCTTAAATGAAGCAGGCTTGGTTGTCATATCCTACTATTGGCGGCATGCATGGTTTCTATAAAAAACTGTTTGCATTTAAAAGAGATATCCAGTGGTGGAATAAGGACATCTTTGGAAATATTTTTAGCAATCTGAAGCATGCAGAGACTCAGCTTAATCATGCCGAGGCTGCTGGGAAGCCCATCCGACAGCGGAGACAAGGGAGGAATGTCATCGATCCAAGGCAGAATACTTGCAAGTCTCGAATTATGAATTGCAATTCTGGAAACAGAAAGCCTGGGTAAAATGGCTTAAAGAAGGCGATGCTAACACGCGATACTTACACTACATTGTGAAGGGGAAGCAAACAAATTTACGCATTCAGCAGATACGCAATGCAGCGGGTAATGTTTTAACTGACACAACGGAGATTATGGCTGCTGCAGTCTCTTTCTATCAGGATCCCTTTGCTTCAGAATCGACGCATAATCACTCTACTATCCTTTTTCACATTCCTCGGCTGGTAACAGAATCTGACAATGCCATGCTGACATATCTTCCTATGGAGATGGAAGTAAAAGAGGGCTGTGTGGCATCTGGATCCACAGAGCACCGCAGGACCAGATGGGTTTCATGGTAATTTCTATCGGTCATGTTGGTCTGTCATACATTCGGATGTGGTTAAAGCTGTGCAAGAATTTTTTCTCGGAGTTCCACAGCCGACTGTCATGGCTAGTGCATTAATTACATTGATACCCAAGATTCAATCTCCTATGACGTTCAGTGATTTTCGCCCTATTTGTTTGACAAACTTTCTGAGTAAAGTTTGTACACGTATCGTTGCCACACGTTTGGGAACGCTACTCCCGAAATTGATCTCTCCGGAACAGTCAGGTTTTCTACCGGGACAGGATATTTCCACTCAGGTTTTATTGGCTCGGGAAATGGTCTATATGTTGGACAGAGGGGGGTCTCAAGTATGTCTAAAGTTAGATATGATGAAAGCTTTTGATCGAGTCAGTTGGGATTATTTAGAGCGACTTTTGCGTCAGTTTGGCTTTTCGGAATTTTTCATTCGGATTATCATTAATCATCTCCGTGCTACGACATTATCGGTGTTGATCAACGGGGAGCCCTCGCCTGTGTTCTGACCAGGCAGAGGTGTTAAACAGGGGGATCCTTTATCCCCACTGCTTTTTATTTTGACATCAGAGGGCTTCAGCAGGGGCTTAAATTCTTTGGTTGCTGCGAGACATATCCTGCCATTTCGACTAGGCCGTATTCCTTTTGCCATCACGCATTTGGCGTATGCGGATGACCTACTTATCTTTCTGCAGGGGACACAGCGCAATTTAAGGCGGTTTTACACGTTCTTAACAGATTATGAAACAGCTTCGGGTCAAAAGGTAAACTTCCAGAAGAGCAGTCTAATTCCCTCGGCACACATCACCCCACGTCGGTGTCGCTCCCTCCAAGATATATTGGGAATGCGGCTCTCTTCTCTCCCTTTTCGATATCTAGGTTCGTATCTTCACAGAGGGATTAATCGTTCTCGGTACTGTTCTACTCTACTACAACATATAGATGAGCGGTTACAGGGTTGGCATGCGCGTCTCCTTTCATCGGCAGGTCGTTTAATTCTGTTACGGTCAGTAATCTCTGCACTACCACTTCACATTCTAGCAGCAGGCGGCTTACCAAAGTCGGTAATTAAAATGATACATAGAAAGATGACATCTTTTTATTGGGGAAAACGACATCATTGGGTTGCGTGGTCGAAGATAACTTCACCTATTGAAGAAGGCGGCCTAGGCCTTCGAGATCTTAATACGCTTCAACGAGCTTACCACTGTAGGATTTGGTGGTTATATCACAAGCAAGATACATTATGGAGTCGGTATATGCATGTCAAATATGGGTGAAGAGGAGATTATCGGCCAAGACTGCCGGATTCACCAGTTTGGAAACTTCTTTGTCGTATTCATCCAATTTGTATTGCGCAGACGACTAACATCGGGTCTCATCTTCCATGGAATCCGTCATCATTGGGTGAATTTACACTTAAATCGGCATATGATATTTGTAGGACCACCACGCCTACACTACTTTCAGCTAGATTTATTTGGTTCAAACAGCATTCGCCAGTTACAAAAATTCTACTTTGGCGTATATTTCACTCGGCTCTCCCATTTGAAGATTATATTGGCCGTTATTCTACTGCGCGTCCTACGCAATGCCCATTTTGTAAGCATCATTCGACAACAGTTGATCATGTCTTCCTGTATTGTCCGTCAATTCGGCTTCTTTGGACCTTCTTTGCAACGGAATTGAATGTAATTTCTCCGACAACTCTGAATCTACGACAGTATCTTTTATCATGGTGGTATCGCTCCTCCTTTTCCTCCCTATTTGGAGTTTTGAAAATTGTTGTTCCGGGTATCCTGGTGCAAAATATCTGGCGCAACTATGCTAATTTAGTATATGGGGACGCTGCAACATTTTCAATATCAACACTTCGGGCAACAATCCATTTTGACATTACTATGTGGCTTCACACATTACATGGGTCAAAACTGGCAGCAGGGCCATCGCTCTCCCTCTCATGGCTTCCATATCTTCGACCTCCCCGGATTAAGGTGATCAGATGGCTCACTCCGCCAACAGGCAGGTTTAAACTTAATGTTGATGCAGTGGTTGGGCGTCTTTATGCAGCTGGCGGCGTTATCCTGCGGGATCACATGGGCACTTGTGTTCGCGCGATATCCTTTAGATTGCCTCCTTGCTCACCTTTGATGGCAGAAATTCAGACTACTCTATTTGGCTTACTTTATTTTCTTCCATTATATCGCACTCTCGTCTTAGAGACTGACTGTGCGCAAATGTCACTCCGGTTACGTCAGCCGCAGATTGTCTACGGAAACTATCATCTCCGATTACTATAAACACTAGTTACTAATTATCAGTTGGAAATTACGCATATATATCGAGAGGCTAACATGGCGGCACACTATCTGGCCCAATATGCAATGGCATCACCAGCCACAAGCTATTTTGATAACAACAGTCTGTCTTCCATGGTACGCGCATCAGTCAATTTGGATCTCACGTCATCAAACATCTGCATCCATTAAGATTTGGACTTCCATATGGATTGGCACACACCATTATCTTCTTCCTGTATTTTTTGAAGTACAGGCAGCCTCGGTACGTTTTTCTTCCTATTCTATCGCATGGTATGTCATCTGCCCAACTCTGATATAATGGTTATTTTCAATGGTGCATGGCAAAACTCGCATACTGGATTGATGTATCCATTGCTGGCGAAGACACAAGCAAGCTTACGATATCGCTGCCTGTGCTCGGATGGGTACAGGCAGACTCGGTGAGATCCAATGCTCTGCAGTTTCTGACATTGGCTTTTTTCTATTATTCCTGCCTCCTGCCCTTACATGGCTATTTGATATCTGGGTGGTCTCATATATTTACAACAATTACACTGCTCCCTCATTTGTCTTCCATTTGGATTGGCTTCCATTTCTTTTCTCTGCCTGTACTTTACTGAGTACAGGCAGAGTTGGTATGTGCATTGTTCATTTGTCTGCGTGCCTTCTACCGCATCTACTTACTATGTTTAATGCACTCTTATGTTTTCATGACACATGGACGGAGTCAACAATAGTACTGCCTTCTCGTGGTCTACAAAATGGCGGACTGGAGCACTTTTGCCCTATGTATTTCATGCTTCAAAGATGTCTGCAGCAAATCTCAAATTTACAACTTTTGCTTTTGCTATGGATCGCACTTACTTCCTTGGCCACAACCGCGATTTCTACCCACCCAAGAGCCCTTCATCTGATGTACCAGTTCAGGCGGTTATTTAATTTGTCACACTTATGTAATTTTCGCATTATATATAATTTTCTACACTGTAATGTCTATCAACATTCCATTGATATAAATATGTACGCTTTTTCCTTCGTCAAGGTTTTATCCACAAGGGTGGTTTTACTTGATAAGGTTTTAATGCGGCATATCATATATTCTATGGATGTTGATAATCATATACTGCTACTATTGTCATATTTTCTCCATGTAATATGGTTTTCCTCCGCCATAAGCGAGGTATTATGTCAATAAAATTTCTTTAAAATAAAAAAAATCGCATCTTTGTTTACAAATAACAGCATGATACAAGAATAAAACAGAACATAAGGATTTACATCATACCGTAGAAATCATAATTTTCTTCTACAGTACATCCCTAGCATGGCATGATACAAGAATAAAACAAAACATAAGGATTTATATCATACCATAGAAATCATAATTTTCTTCTACAGTACATCCCTAGCATACCTGTCTATACCCACATACTGAACCATATCGTACTAAGGTCACCACTTATAGAAAATTACATCTACATACATAGTCTTCCTTAATCAACTTAAGGCATATTAAACTTACGGATGTTACCATAACCTAAGGCACATGATCATGACATGACGCATAAGACATGACTTTTCATAATATGATTTTTCATAAAATGGCTTTTCATAAACATGACGTGATTTTCCATAACTTGCATAACATGATATTTTTATACCATGAAGACACAACATTTTCCTCATTGGCTATAGCATTTTTCATAAGAATAGTGCCACATGACATACCGACTAATTCCCCATATAGTACATGTACGACATAAAACATCATAAATATATGTACATGTGCTAATGGTGATGCGCTATGACGGAGATCCCGTGTCCTAGACCGGCTGTTACACTCGTCCATAAACGTAATCATGTGCCCTAACATCTACCACCCCGGTGCCGATGTCATGCCAGAAAATATAACATGTCATAATCATGAACATAACATAACATATCGTGTGTCGATGGAATCGATCGTCTCGCGTTTATTATTCATATGCAATGAACTTTTTAAAACATGCGATGCGACAACACAACTTTTCAAACATTAATTTTGTGCAACATGAGACTTGGTCATATGAGGGTATAATGGTCATACTAGAACTTATCATCAAGCATCACTTACATTATATTCTACATATCATAACTTAAAGAAAATACCACTTTTATTCCCAAATGATGACCATTCGGCCATGATATCTAAAACAGCCCCCTTTTCATCATTTTTCATCCAACATTGTTGTAGCGCCCCGCATCCCGGCCCAGCCGGATGCGGTGCACCCGCCGTACATCACTAAGAAGAGTACCAGGCGTCAATCCATAACATGTCGTAGTCCACGATAAAATGCATGGACTTTCGTGCTTACACGTCAACAAGTAAGCGAAACCATGGCAGAATTAAAACCTCAAATTAAAAACGTCTACAAAATCATACTTAGTTTTACAACCCAAATCAAAAGTACTGAAATTCTTAAAAGTAAATGTTTCCCATCACAATTACATCATAATTCGTCGGTCTCAACTAGCACGTCATGTCTCCTAATCCATTCATCTTTCGCTGCGCTCACGGGTAGGGGACCCTAGGTTCATCCTCTATCCATTCTACCTTGTTCCCTGCAGTCTCTGGGAGCAAAAATAGTGGGTGAGTGACAAAGTCACCAGCAAGTATACTATAAATAATCGAGGATTAAATAGAAAGTACATACAAGAACTGACCCCCAAAAATTTGGTTTAGAAACATACCTGACCTTCATCCAATACACGTTAGTGATCAACACTTAATGCGTCAAGATCATGACTTAAGCAAGATCGTCACTTATTAAAGAACGTAACAATAAAAGATTGCAACTTATATAAGTTCATAACATATCAAGGATCCTCACTTAATAAGATCATAACTAGGAGCTACCAAGTCATAAGAATTCGGTCCAAGTATCAAGTACCACTACTCGCTGACTCATTAAATGCAACATGCATAAATATATACGTGTGATGCATCATGATAAAAAAAATGAGGATATGATCTTTCGTGCTCTTCTTTCAAAACATCATCGTCAGAAAACAATAGAGTGTTCAGATCTATTCTCCCGGATCTGAGGCGGTCACTTCTTCCCTTTGAATCTATTATTCTGGGATTCGGAACGGTAACGTCATCACTTATCAGGTCTATTCTCTCCGGGCCTAAATGGTCCATATCAGGTCTATTCTCTCCGGGCTTGAACGGTCCATATCATCAGATCAATTAACCCCGAATCTGGAATGGGTCCTTACTGGTCAGGAAACATACACACACGGTACCGGTGGGAAGCGTTCTTTTTAAAATAGAATCTTTTCTTTAAAAAGCGCTTTTCATATTTCTTTCGTATAAAAATCAATTCCATAAATCATGTAAATGACGATGATGCAATGCATGACATGTATTATGCGAGTCATGATATAATGCGTTACATATACACCTACGTACAACCATTCCTTATGCTGAAAATTTCCAGCATTATTAATCCATATACTCGGCCTTAATCCCTTATGGTTAGGCCCACTATCATGAGTGCTTGTCATACATACGCATAAAAATATCGTTTCTATTCATAATAGAATTCTTGTGACTATGTAAAATGTGTAAGACACTTAATCTAATTAACTACGAAACAAGGCTGCTGAATTTCGGCAATTCAGCGCCTCTTTCCTTTGTCTTTCGTGTAAGCCCATTAAACCCCTTTTTAATTTGGGCCAGCTTTGGGAAACTGTTATAAACATTCTGTTAACTGGTGAGTGTAATCCCAAGCCGTATAACTAAGCTTAAGTCCATTAGAACAAGGCCTTATAATAAATTCGTCAATTCTGCCCAGGATTTCAGATTAGTGACGCCCACTTAATCATGGTGTTTACCCTTTAATTAGTCATTCTAAGATAAGTGGCTTGCATAAAAGGGTTCACCTATGTTTTAAGTAGTTTAACGTAATAGTTTCACGGATTTATAATACCGTTAGAGGAATCATTTATTCTTTTTCTCAGAACCGTTACATGCTGAATTCTGGAGTGATCGATTCTACTACAAATTTTAGTGTGACCACACCGCAAATACTTTTTCAAAAATTCCAGCTCTCAAGCTTAGTAAACACATGGAGCTAGTACCCTACATAAAATCAGCCCAATTGCGTATTCCTAAGGTCCATTCCCTTGTCACATATTATGTCACATGAACTCTGTCTAGCCCAGTAATTTTTCAGCATAACCAGTTTTAATAAAAATTTCACTAAAAACAATCCGTCACTCCTTTTAACAAATTTCCAACTCTCATATTTAATATACACATAGGGCTAGTGTCATACCAAAAATCAACTAAATTGAATGTTCCTAAGGTCTCCTTTCAGGTCTCACAAAACGGCCTAAAATCTGCCCTGCTCTAGTGAATTTCAAATTTTGTCACATTTCATTCCTAAATGGCCCTAACTTGCATTGTTTGACATAAGCACTTTATTATATTTCAAACTCACCTTTTTCATGGGAAATTTACAGATTCAACACGTTACAAACATCATATACAAATCTTTTCAAAACAGCTTGTATGCCACATACATCATCTTTTGGCCATACACACCATGTTCCCACTAAATCCAACCTTAGCAAAACTTGGTGCACGCGCACCCTAACCCCCAAACAGCCTGTTTTCGAACATGCAAGGCAAAATCACATTTCCACAAGGAACATATTAAGCTTAACACACAAAAGCATAAATCTTGTTCACACCTTACCCCATAACTTATCATTTCTTGTAAAACTACCCTTATTTCTTTTATCCCTTCCCACCGTAGCCCCCATCCATTAAAAAGAAGGGATCTTCAGCATGTTCGTCTTGAATTTATCACATAATAGTACTTATAATCAACAAAGAATCCAACTTTGGAGAAAAACTCACACGTACATGCCACTTAACCCCTAGGCCAAAAGTTTCATGCATCAAGGCTTAGCATTTCACATCTAAGATTGAATCTTAAGGTCATCTAGACATTCAAGAAAGCACATTCACATTCAAGCCACAAATAAGTATAGTGTACTTGCCTTTTCAACTTACTCCTCTTCTAAGCTTGAAAGATGTATGGAAAAGATGGAACCTTCCTCTTCTTTGTGCATGCACCCCACGGTTTTGGGGAAGGGAAAAGAGGTCAATGGTTAGTTTACATCCTTAAGTGAAAGATACACTTAATAAGGGTTAGATGGACTTACCAAAATGGAACTTGAGTAGTCTTCAAGCCTCTTAAGACTAGAATCCACAAAAGCTTGAGACTTTTGAGCCTAGTGACCATTGAAGGTCACGGTTTAGGGGCAAGAAAGATAAGTGAGTTTCAAGCTAAGTAAAATGTAAGAATTCCATTGAAAGTTGAGTATGTACTTACCTAATACCTCTTGAGCTTGAACGAATCCTAGGTCTCCTCGGTATAGCCTTGGCCGTGTGGTTTAAGGAAAGAAGAAGAGAAGAATGTTTGTTGCTCTTGGTGTACTTTGAGTGTTGGAAAGATGGGAGGATACTCAATTGTGTTGGAGGAAATTTTCTTTCTTGGCTATGTTTTAGCCGTTGAGGGTAAAGGATAGGGAGTGAAAAATTTGCTATAGTAAGGTTAAAGGAATTAACCTTAATTACTTTACGTAATTCTAGTTACTTTAACCTTGGTTACTTTTTAGTTAATGAAGGTTACTTTTTCACTAACCTTGGTTACTTTAGTCTAATCATGG
The DNA here is from genome assembly GCA_036186865.1 of Eustoma russellianum. Classification (NCBI taxonomy): domain Eukaryota; kingdom Viridiplantae; phylum Streptophyta; class Magnoliopsida; order Gentianales; family Gentianaceae; genus Eustoma; species Eustoma russellianum. The sequence continues at coordinate 32,857,959 of AP025046.1, read as the reverse complement.
TTACTTTTGAACTAACCTTAGTTACTTTATCTAATTATGGTTACTTTAACCTTGGGTTGAATAAAAGGTAACCATGGTGGAGTAAAAGATCTCCCTTGGTTGGCTACCCCCTTCCCATCCGGCGGTTGGGGTCTTTAATGACCCCAACCATGCCTTAATCAATGTAATTACTTCTTTTTATTTATTTTGTTTTCTCCCTTCTTTCTTTTAAAATGGTTAATTAGGAAAATTTTTGAGCCCTCTTTGGGCTAAGGGCCTAAAATGAGGTATGGGTTGAACCAAATTTTTGCCACTACCCAAAACTTGTTGGATTGCTTATTGGCTTACTTAAAAGATGGCCCTTAAAATCTTAGGAAATTCCATTAAGGCCTTTCTTAACCTTGTGGCCGAAATCTCACAAGTCTTTGGGAGAGAATTGGGTCCCTTCACATGGTTCAGTATTCGCGCTTGATATTCTAATATAACACTTTCCGTAACATAATAAAATGAAATGTTCATCAACTAAATAAATTGTGCTTGTAGACACAATTTCTCATAACTCTCTCTTGATTAGGTCGTAAGTACAAGGTGGTTCCTTGTTGGGTACAACAATTGTATTTTCCAAATACAATTCTTATTCCAACACTTAAGGAAATTAAACTCTGAATCCCTAATTCCTTTAACATGTCACATAAAATACCTGACTTATGTCATACTTTATTCATTGTTACACATGGTAGATATAAGTGAACATATCATGGAATTTAAATCCATTTGGTTCTTAATTGGCCTTAAGGCCGTATACATATAGTCCATATATATATATATGTATGTATATACAGATATATTTTCATAGTAATTCATGTATATGTACATATATATAATCTATATAAAGTAATTTATATCCTTAATACACTAAGGGCCGTGTATATACATGTATCACCATGTGCATATATACTTCTTTAACATATCTCATTTCATTTTATTGCACTAAAGCTACATGGCCGAAAGTTTGGCCACTTATATACCCATTGATATCTCATTTTTCTTCCTTTTTATGTACATGTTATATGTTGTATGTTTTCATAATAAACATGTACATATTGTCTTCCTTTCTTTCTTTTTTTACTTAATCCTAAGATTATGACATTAACGGAACACATAAACATAAACATAATAGAAATCATAAAAGTGTACTTTTTGAACCATAATCATCATCTAATACACATCTTGTAGATGGAAATGATGGAGCTCAAGTGAAGTACTCAAACCCACCTGTCTGTGTGGTGTGTATGTATACATGAATATGATGATCATCAAACAACCATTGAGACCATGTATATAAGTCATGCTTATGATGCATACATAAACATGTTAAAGACATGATCTTAAAACATATGAAACTAAATACACAAAGGAAAGGCATACTTGATGATCATCTCTATAAACTACATAAATCAACATACCAAAGTTGTAATCTTTATATATTTTCTTAACTTTACATATGTCTTCACTTCTTTTCTTTATTTTCTTTATGTACCTTCTATAATCTTCTTTTTTCTCATTTTTACATAAAGTTCATGTATTTTCGAGGGGTTGGCCGAAAATTAACCTTGTGCATATATATATATATATATGTATACCATTTGGAAACATAGAATTTCCATGTTCTTATGGTAAAAACTTGAACATACTTCATGATGATCCAACTTTGTTATGAACATAAATACTTAGTCTTTGGAAATCTATGAAGGATCTAGGAAGAGTACTTGCCTTGGTTTACTTTTCTTACACTTAGGATGGTGATTTCTTCACTTGGTTTGGAAGAAAGCTCTTCTTCCTTCCTATGTAGGCACAATTTTTGAGTCCAAAAAAGAGGGTTAGAGAGCAACGTATGAAACTAATTAGATGGAAGAATTTAACTTAAGCTTCATTGAAGTTCTTATCTTGGTTTCATTTGATTCTAGTTTCTACAATCTTCTTAAATCTCCGTTGAGTGATGGAGTGTTTATGGAGCTTGATTTGAATAATATTGGTGTAAAAAAAAGAGAAGAAAATCTTCTCCTTGTTGGGCATGAAGTTTCGGCCAAGAGGGGGAGAGAAAGAGGGTGTTGGAGTTTTCTTGGATTTTCTTGGAGAGAAGATGTAAATATTTGGTTGAAGATGTAATTGTTTGAGGGGTTGAAGAAAAAAGAAAAATTCTCCTTTTCCTAAGGGGGTGGCCGGCATGTGAGTTGGGGAGATGGTTTAGGAGACAAGTTATGACAAGCATGTGTTGGAGGGATGGGGTTTATGACAATATTCCTAAGCATGCTATTTGTTTATGCAAAAATTCCTGAAGTGTAAGACAAGCTGTCTTACATTTATTTTTCCTTTTCATTTTATTTTTCTTTCATGTATATATTTGTTTTCCTTTTATTTAAGGTTGTATAAAATTGTTGTGTCATGTATTTATTTTTGATTTAATTTATCCTAACAGTTTAAGTTGTTACTATTTAATTTTATTTGAGTTTTATCTTGTAATTGAAACGTTTGTTGTCTATTTCGATCTTGTATCGATATACAAAGAGAAATTTTATAAGTCATATACCTACGTAATTAGGTTTACGGTATTTGGGTTATAACAATGCATCTTTCGGAAAATGTTTTGGGTTATAACAATGCATCTTTAGAAATTCTTCATACATTTCATCGGAAGACATTTCATTATCAGAATCTATATCAGAAGAAGAGATTACCTCATTAGATACAAAGCACACTCGAGCTTCTTCATTTTCTGACTGCTCAGATTCTGAGTCGGAGGAGTCGCTCCACGTGCTAGCCTTCATTGGACTTTTGTCTTTCCTTGCCTTGGGCTCTTTTGGCTTGAATCTTTGTGCTTCCTTTGCTTGTTTATTATTATTATTATTATTATTATTATTATTATTATTATTATTATTATTATTATTATTATTATTATTATTATTATTATTATTATTATTATTCTTGTTGTTGTTGTTATTTTTCTTTGCCAGAAAATCGTAAGAGATCTGTCCATTTTGGCCGCATTCATAGTATTTTAATTATTTATTATACCATTTGTCACTATTTTTATTTGAATTATTTCTCCTAAGTTGAGAAGAGGGATAAGAAGAAGATTGTTTTCTAACCTATTAGGTCATTTGAAAAACTTTCTAAGTTTCCTATATATTAATATTAATTCATCATCTAATTCACTATTGCTATTACTTTCATTATCGTTTATACGAGATGACTCAGATGATTCAAAAGCAATAGACTTACTAGATGGTTTTGATGACTCAGATTTTTGTTGGTTCAATTTTACCTCGTATAACCTTAGTGAACCGATCAATTCATCTATTTTAGTAATTGACTTTGTCTCCTCAATTGCTATCACCTTCGGATCCCATTCAGCAGGAAGGCTTCGCAGCACCTTTTGAACCTTCTCGTTGTTGGTAAACGATTTACCTAAAGCTTCAAGTGCATTGAAGATATTAGTAATCCTCAAATCCATAGATGTTATGGATTTGTTCAGAAACATTTTAAAAGATTCAAGTTTGGTCATAAGCATGGTTATTTCAGACTCTTTTACACCGATAGTGCCTTTATGTTTTAATTCTAAAGATTTCCACATGTCGTGTGCACTAGTGCAATTTGATACATAACCTGCTTCAGAAGCACTAAGTCCATTCAAAAGTAATTGCATGGCTTTAGCATTCATGGACATTCTTTTATTATCTTCTATAGACCATTCACTTTTACACATTTCTACTTCTTGTGTTACACCATTTACTTGTACAACATTCATTGGAATGTAAGGCCTATCTTCAACTATGGACCATAAATCGATATCTATAGCCATTAAGAATAGCCTCATCCTAAGTTTCCAATGAACAAAATTATCACTGTCAAAACGAGGAGGGGTTAAGTAGACATACCTTCCAACTCACCTTTTTGATAAACTATGGCCATTGTATATACCTTTGATTTGAGATAAGCAGGCTACTATGAATTCTTGTGTCTTAGCCTTGTCTTCTTAGTGTGGTGTTTAAACCTTTCTCCTTAGAGTGGTTTTGAACTGTCTCTGATACCAATTATTGGACCGTAACACCTGTAATAAACAACACTAAAGGGGGTGAATAGTGGATAGCGGAAATTACACTACTACCCTTGAATTAAAATCTCCTTTGAAAACAGAATCTGAGAGGTACTCAGATTCAGTATCCGTTTTTCAAAAATTCAAAAGTCAGTCCACACAACTCCAAAATATTATGAAACTTTCTAGAAATCTATTTTAATGTCTTGACTAGACTCTATCCAAAATGAGATAAAAATAAGATCGTTTGACTCTTCACACAAATAAAAAGATTCAGATGGTCAATCTGAACAGAATTGGACAAAATAGTGCTGAATTTTGCAAACGTGTTTTGCTTTAATTACTCAGCCAAAAAGAGTGATCTTTATTTCAAACTACTCCTTAAGTTGTCTAGTTTAAGTTTCCAAAAGGGCCTCACCTGAAACTATGCTTGATAAAATCAGAATGCAAGTTTCCTTGAAACTGTTCAGATTGCAGCCAAAATGGAGTAGCTATCTTTCAAAGACTGAAAGACTAACTTTTCTTTGCTCAAAATCAAGTGATTCTTGTTGCAATTGAAAGCTAACCATCTGAGGTATAACTCCACCAAAAATCACAAATTTTGAACTAGTTTTGCTATTTGTTCAAGACGTGTGAAGTTGAGTGAAAACTGCAATGAAAATGGACAGAAAACATTAAAGAAGAAAAGAATAAAAGAACATCGACGATTTATCCTGGTTCGGTCAATGTGACCTACTCCAGTACCAAGAGACACCTTTCCTTGGATTTTACTAAGGAATTAACACAAATACAACAAGAACCAAGCTTGATCTTTAGGTTAAACACCAACTCTATTCAAAACATGGATGATCACCTCTATGCAACTTTTGATTGCAACGCCTCTACCACCTATTGATGTATCCTTATAAATTTGGCTAACCAATCTTACAAATGCAACACAAGAGGTGTCTATAGTGTAGCTAGACACCAACTAGAAATAGAACACCTTAGCCACACAAAGAATGAATCAAGAACAAGAGAAGAGAATAGCAGGAATGATCTTCAACTTTTGCTTTCAAGTGTGTGTCTTCTCTTCTTCACCTTGCCTCCTATTTATAGTGTGAAATATGCCTTGAAGATAAGAACTCCTATGTGTCAACATCTTCATCATCAACTCTTAGTTGTCTTTACATCATTGGTTGGCCACATAAGCACCTTGTACACTTGGAAATATCAAGAAACATAATTGGTCCTCCTTGGAACCTCAACTTAGCCGAACATTTGTCTCGAAAAGTGACACAGAAATTGTTGAAAAATGAATATAATATGTTAGACATATTCCACAAGATTACCTCAACGTCTTGGTACAAGAATATGACATGTGAGTGGCTTTAAACTTTGAACAAATCAGCCCCCAATCTCAGCCATATAGCTGCTGCCATTCAAATGAAATTTAAGTTGCCAACTAGCTTGTATTTGATTGGCCCACTTGTACACATGTCATAAAATGGATAAAAATTCATCTCCACCTGTATAGGGACGTTTTTGAGGTAATAATATATGTACAACTTCAGAACTTTTTGAAGAGAAAATAATACATAAGAGTTGACAAGATTATGTTAACATATAATATCTAGATTCCCAGTTTTTCTCCGTTGTATGTTGCAATGAATTTTGTACCAATAACTCCATTAAAATCTCTGCAAGATGATGAATAAGAATCCACAGTAACATATATAAGAAGGTATTCTAGAAAAATAGAATGTGACATTGAATACCGCCACATTCCCTGCTACAGTCTATAATATCATCAAATAATAGAATAAAATTGAAACCCACAAAAAATATTCAATAATACCATTAAACCATAAGTGTACTCCAAAATGAAGATAATAAGATAGTCAAGAGACTTCCTTGAGTGATATAGCAAAACTGCCCTTGGGGGTTAAAATGACCAAAATGCTCCTGGTGTAGAAAACTCCAAGAGCAACCTCGATGGTCATAAATAGATATACTAACACCTTTGTGATGATACACAATATATAAATAAGTTCTTGAATCATTTTCACCACGTCAAGTACCTACAAGAACTCAAAATACCACTTTGCCTTTTTTTGGCAAGTTGTAGAAACTTCCAAGGCATATTAATCACAAGACATTATTTTATTCATCAAAAATACATAATAACAATATAATAAACATATATTGTAGCGCCCCGCACTGGTCTGCCCGCGTACGGTGCGCCTGTCGTACTTCACTACGGAGAGTACCAGGCGTTGTTGAGAAAATGGGGTTTAAGTGATTTCGAAATGCATGATTTAAATAACGTGTATTAAAGAAATGCATAACATATTTTATGACATGACACGTGTATTAAAGAAATGCATAACATATTTTAGGACATGACATGTTTTTGTATAAAACTTGCCTTATATAGTTCATATATATTGTTGCCGTACTAACGAGCCATGAAGCTTTAAACCTTACATCAAATGGCAAGCATTTGTTGTGTTTGAACTATTTTCAGGTGCCATCATTAATGAACTAAACTAGTTCATTAAGTGAAGTACTTAGTTAAATAAACTAAGTAGTTCATTAAAGGAAGCTATATTTGGAAAAGGCACAAAGGCAACAAATTGAAGAATGGAAATTTTTCCCCACCCTCCTACACGCCATTTACATATATTTTTATATATATTTAGATTTTTTTATAAAAGGCAAATACACATATATTCCAACGTACTACGGACACGTTATATATTTTACGTACGTACGTTATTCAGGTCTCATATCATATGATATCATGGTGATGACAAATTTAATACGACACGTTAAAAGGTTCTAAACAGGAAAGTGTCGTATCAGGTGAATACCGAAACTTCGCCAACGTGTCACGTACTTGCCATAAATAGATGGCCAGCCTCTACACTTCAAAAATGGCCACAAATTTCGTGGCATACATGGTATGTGCAGCTATAAAATCATTCCATGTTGGCACACACAAATCACCCCACACCAAGGCCAAATTGTGGAGATTCCAATTTCAATTTTGCCACATGGTTTAGGCGCCACTTTAAGATCAGCCTAAGTGCTGAATATTAAAGTTTAATTTATTTATATTATTTGTAACATAATATATATAACATGTGCAAAAAGTTGGAATTCATTTAGAGAAAAATCGGGCAATCGATAAACGTAGAAAATTCGGCTTTCTACGCATACGACACATGGAACGTTTTTGGCGCATCATATATCATATATCTAGACACTTTTTACATATTTCATACATCTCAAAGTGTTCTAGAAAATTCAATTAAGGGCTGATTGGAATATACAATGTGTGTATTATTAATGTGCACTATTTTACAAAGTTTGCAAAAATAAAATTCAGCACATGCACAACCATGTCACACGCCTATTCCAGCTAAATTGGAGCATATGTGGAGTTTTGTTGGCATCTTGATTGGTCAAGAATAAAGCATGAAATGTTGGTGACTTAAAAAAAGGAACTACAGAAGGTAACATTTCAAATCTTGTCACAATTGTGACACATGCTGAAAATTCAGCATGTGTGCTAAAGAGCTGGCCGATTTTTATCCTTTAATGAGCCATATTTTGTTGTCTTGAATCATGTGGATAATTGGGAGATAATTTGGAAATATTTTGAATATATTATAAAGTTAAAATTGTGATATCTTTGAATATCACACATGCTGAAATTTTCAGCATGTGTGTAATGCATTGCAGCCGAATGTTAGGCCTCATTGATGTCTAATTTTTTTTCCACAAATTGATAAAGATGTCTTGTACTAAATTGTGATTCATTTTCAAGAAATAAATCAAAGCAAAATTGGCAACATTTTGAATAGAATACAAATGTTTCACATGATGAAATTTCAGCATGTAAAGTAGCATTATGGCCGATTTTTTTATGGCTTATTGAAGAAAATTATGTTCCAAATTTTATGTGATGATCTTGTGAGTTATGTTAACTATTTTATGATTATTTTGGCACATGTTTTAAGTGTTATTTTCAGATTTTTCTGGTCATCAAGTGATGACAATATCCAACCAATCAATGAGTGCCAAGTAAGCAAGAGCTTAATGATCATCCAATGAGAACATGACAAGTAAGCAAAGACTTGTCACAATGATGCCATATACTCTTCCAAGTATTTAGAAGAAAATTTTCAAGAGGGGAAGAGCAATCCAAGGGGGCGGCCATAATGATAAAAAGGAAGGAAGAAGAGCAAAACAAAAACAAAAACAAGAACAAGTCTTGCAATTTGAAAGATTAAAACGTGTTCTAGCCTTCTCTTCTACACTCTCTTTCTTTCTTCTCTCTAAAAGCCTATTGTACATACATTCATATACTAAAATAGGCTTCATATAGTCCACTACATATTCTTTATCATTGTAAAAGATTGATCAAGGTGTGATCAATCTTGGACTTGCAAGGTGGTGGTGTTCGTGACAATTGTATTCTCATACAAGGTTTGTAATGGGTTGGAGTTGGTGTGTAACTCCATCAACCCTGTGGTAAGGTGTTATTTTGTGTTCAGTGATTAGTGCTAACCGAGGAAGGTGTCCTCAAAGACTGGAAGAGGTTGTGTTAACCGAACCAGTATAAAATTCCTGGTGTTATTTACTTTCAGCATTTACTTTCAGTTTCAGCATTGTTTATCGTTTTTAATCACGCTGGTAAAAATTGTAAATAAATTTCAAAAATCACGAAACTTTTCAGAAACATAGTCACACGTGTTAAGGTTAATTTGGCGCAAGTTTCAACCTTTTTGGATAAGTATAAGTCATCCAAACGTCCAAAGTTCTGAGACTAGTGCAGTCTGATTTTCAGGCTTGCAAAGGTTGAGACTTTGAACATATTTGACTAACTTACCAAATTCATTTTTCAAAACTGTTTCAACCCACTCAAATAAAACTAATAAGGGGTTAGTCTTTAAATTTTCAGATCATTTTGAGTTAAGGACAAATAGGAATTAATTTTTCAAAACAGACTACCAGTTCTGACAGATTTCCGCAATCTGACCAACAACGATTTTTAAAGGGGTTAGAGGTTGAATTTGGTTCTGAAAATTTTAGGAGATACTCAGAACATCTGAGGCTAAGCTCTCCAAATTTCAGAATTTTTGAAGACCTGCAACCTAGTTTTCAAAATGTTTTAAAACTAGTCCTGAAAACAGAAACTATTTTTAGAAGTTGAGTTTTTAGTTTAAAACTATTTTAAAAACCACATTTTCCGCACCCACTATTCAACCCCTCCACTTTCTAGTGGTGCCTTGCAAATCCTACAAGTGGTATCAGAGAGCAGGAACACTCACAACAAGAAGATCCAACGATCTGTGTGAGATGGGAACCACTAGCCACAAAACCGAGGAAAAAGATATGTCAAGCCAAATGCCTCCACTATCTGAAAATGAGGTAAGTTATTATTCTGACTCGGATTCTGAACTATCTTATGATGATTTATATGTTGAATATCTTGAATTACGTAAGTTTGCTAGAACTCTTGCAAAACAAAAGAAACGGTTAATTGAAGACAAGAAATTGTTAGAATCTTCTAACACAAATCTTGTATCTCAATTAAACGATTCAAAAGAAGAGTCGTCTTGCATCATAAATTTTTTAAGGTCCGAAATTTCATCATTGACATCCGAAAACACTGAAATGAAATCCAAGATTTCAAACTTGAAATCAAGGAATACTGATTTAGAGAAAATGATGAAAGAATTTGATACGGGATCTAACATGCTAGATCGCATTATTTTATCACGAAAACATGACAGTGATAAAACTGGATTAGGATACATTGAGACAAACAAAGCATCATCTAAACCATCGAAGTTTGTTTTGTCTAAGAAAGTAGACACATCAAAGGCATACGTAGCGCCTAAAGTAACGAAAAGACCCCCTCTCCCCTCATTTCGTCATATCTCTTCTTCATATCATACGAAGTATAATTATGTGCCGTATAAATATGAGAAGAAGACTAGTACACCACTCATCTTATCTCATCGTGTTTCTTATCATACAAAGAGAAATCATGTGCCATATAGAAAGCCACTGAAGTATATCCGACATTCATATCATAAAAATGCATCTAAATCACTCCCCGTGCATGCAAACCAAAAACGAAAACCATACTATATGCATGATCGGATTCTTGGCCAAAGGCCAAATGCATTTACCCCTAACGTATATTATGTTGCGTTTTCATCACCTTTCTCACCTTTTGGAAGACCTAGAAAGGTCACCCAAATTTGGGTACCAAAAGGGACATTCTCAAAAGGTTAAATAAATAACCCTTACGAACGCACGTTTGATATTATTTGAAATGCATGATCTTTTTGCTATCTTCATCTTTACATGTGCTTTTGATTGTCTTTCCAAAATAAAGGGGGGAGAGAATGCATGATTTAAGGGAGAGAGAAAATGATTAATTGTACAAATAAAGGGGGAGCAAATTTGAAATTTAGAATTCAAAAGGTTGAATTTGTGCACGATTGAAGGGGGAGCGACAAGATTTAATTCATGAATGTAGGTTATTTTGTAAATCATCAAAAGGAGGAGATTGTTGAGAAAAAGGGGTTTGAGTGATTTTAAAATGCATGATTTAAATAATATGTATTAAAGAAATGCATAACATATTTTAAGACATGTCACGTATATTAAAGAAATGCATAACATATTTTATGAGATGACACATTTTTGCATAAAATGGTGTGTGAAATTCTTGCACATGTGCTGAATTTTCTTTTGGTAAACTTTGTAAAATAGTGCACAATAATTATACACACATGGTATATTCCAATCAGCCCTTAATTGATTTTTCTAGAGCACTTTAGAATGTATAGAGGTTGTAAAAAGTGTCTAGATATATGCTATATGTCATGCCAAAAACGTTCCATGTGTCGTGTTTGTAGAAAACTAAATTTTCGAAGTTTGTCGATTACCCGATTTTTCTCCGATTAAATTCCAACTTTTTGCACATGTTATACATATTATGTTATATATAATATACGTAAATTAAAATTTAATATTCAGCTCTCATGGCTGATTAAAGTGGCGCCTACATGTGACAAAAATGTTGAATTTGAAATCTCCACAATTTGGCCTTAATTTGGGGTGATTTGTGTGTGCCAACATGGAATGGTTTCATGGATGAATATAACACATGGACCATGACATTTCTGGCCATTTTTGAAGTGTAGGGGCTGGCCATCTATATAAGGCAAGTACGTGACACATTTGTGGAAGTTTCGGTATTCACCCGATATGACAATTTTTGGTTTAGAACCTTGTAACATGTCGTAATAATTTTTTCATCACCATGACTTATATCATATGATATAAGACCTGAATATACTCATAAATATGAGGTAAATGTAGTGCTGTGACGTTAACGTACGTTCATAAAATATATAACGTGTCGATAGTACGTTGGAATATATTTGCATGTGTCTTTTTATAAAAAAATCTGAATATATATATAAAAATAAATGTATAAGGCGTGTATAAAGGAGAGGCGAAACTTTCCATTCTTCAATTTGTTGCCTTTGTGCCTTTTCCAAATATAATTAAGGGGGAGAGAGAAAGATTAATTGCACAAATCAAGGGAGAGCAAATTTGAAATTTGGAATTCAAAAGGTTGAATTTGTGCACGATTGAAGGGGGAGCGACAAGATTTAAATCATGAATGTATGTTATTTTGTAAATCATCAAAATGGGGAGATTGTTGAGAAAAGTGGGTTTGAGTGATTTCAAAATGCATGATTTTTTTTAACGAAAGATTTTATTAGAGAAAAACCTCACTTATGGAAGAGGAAAACCGTTGTTCAAAACATCCGAGTATGCAAAACTATGAATTAAAGAACTAATGATAATATATCTCCAGTCATATACGATATGCCGCATTAAAACCTTGCCAAGTAAAACCACCCTTGTGGATAAAACCTTGGCGAAGGAAAAAGCTTACATATTTATACGACTATCATAGATATCCAGTAAGAAACAAATGAAATACAATGATCTGGCAACTATTGACATCTGAGTGTGGAGCATCCCCAGTACGTGATCAAGCACCCGACATGATAACATATATGTCAGCAGAAATTGCCGGCGGAGAAGAGTGAGATGGACCCCTAACAACGTCCGAATTCCTTTGGCAGCACATACAGCATTCTCGAGGAAAGAAACCAGCAACAGAGTCGTCCATGCATCATACAAACCACAACATACGTGAGGCACAGTTGAGCAAAGTAATGAAAGGACACCAGCCTCAAGAGTGTAAAACATACCCGGTCTGCCTGTACCCATAGAGGCACAGGCAGTGAAGCAGAAGATGAGCCAATCCGTACGAAAATTCAAGCAATCAGCGTCCATCGAATGCGTAAGACCCCAAAACGCCCATGCAGCAGCATTACCAAACAAGGCATCAAATATACACAGCAAAGTCATATTTTGTAAATATAATACCAAGATGATGCGCTCACCGAAGCTGCCTGCACTGACAAGAGTACAGGCAGCGACAGCATGTGTGAACCAATCACATTGGAAGACATTAGTATACTTTCGGCCTTCATAGCCTCGAATCGTCCTCAGTCCCTCCCATCGTGAAAGCAAGATGAGCGGAAGAAAAATGTGTGCATATGTAATGTGAACGGCAATGATGAGTAGATGAAAGAATACAGAAAACGTACCAGGTCTGCCTGCACTTGTATGAGCACAGGCAGAGGATAAGAATATGCGCCAATCCATTCGGAGGACTTGAGGATCAATCCATGCGCAAACTTGCAGAGGTGAGATCGAGTAATAAAGCAGCACGGACCATCGAAGGCAAGTGCTGACTATCAAAGGAGGCTGTCTCTGGGTGAAGCATAGCGTGTTGAGCTAAGTAATGAGCTGGCATATTTGCTTCACGATATACATGCGCGATTGACAAGTGATTAGCCTGAAGTAGAGAATGCAATTGGCCCAGGTGATAATTGCCAAAGATGGGCTGTGTGGATTTCAATCTCGATACCAAAGTCTCGCAGTCAGATTCTAGAATAATAGTGCGGTATAAAGGAAGGAAATATAAGAGATCAAATAATGTCGCCTGGATTTTCTGCCAATAATGGCGTGCAACACGGTAGGCGGAAGGATACGGCGCGCACACACTCCCCATGATGATTGCGTAATAATGCGCCACCTGTAGCATAACGCGCTCCCACGGCAGCATCCACATTAAGTTTAAAACGACCAGAGGGCGGACATTTCCACCGAACAACCTTTAGGCGAGGAGATCGAATGCGCGGGATCCAGGAGAGAGATATAGTTGTACCAGCAGTAAGCTTGGTCCCCTGAACCTTGTGAATCCAGCTATTAATGTCAAAATGTATCGCATGTCATAACTTAGTAGTCGAGAAGGATGCGGAATCCCCATATATAAGTTGCGCATAGTGTTTCCATATGTTTAGAACAGTGAGAGCTGGAACAATAATTTTTAATACCCCAGAGAGTGAAGATTCAGATGAGCGAAACCACCATGAGAGTAAATATTGCCGAAGCGTTGATTGTGTCGGCAGCAGTACCCGTAGCTCCGAAGAGAAAAAAGCCCAGATTGGTGAAATACATTCACAGTGCATAAAGACGTGAGCGACTGAGGCAGAAGCGTGCCGACAGAAGGGACACTGCGTCGGACGTATCACTGCATAGTGGCCAAGATAGTCCTCAAAAGGTAGTGCAGAGTTGAAGATACGCCACAACAGCAATTTCGTTGATGGTGAATGGTGCTTAAACCAAATAAACTTGGATGACCATTGCAATGAGACAGAAGTGCGGCAAATAGTGTAAGCCGATTTTAGCGAAAACTCACCAGTGGATGATGGAGTCCATGACAAGAATTTTCCGGTACCCGTCGTGTGCGAGATTCCTACAGGGTGTATACGACAGATTAATTTCCATATCGGCGAGTCCGGGAGTCTTGGTATAAAATCTCCTCGCCTACCATATTTCATGTGCATATAAGAGCTCCATAATGTGTCGTTTTTATGATATGACCACCAAATTCTGCAACGATATGCCTTTTGTAGTGAAATAAGGCCACGAAGGCCCAGCCCTCCTTCATCAAGCGGTTGTGCGATCCTGGACCAAGATACACAATGGTGGCGATTGCCCCAAAAGAAAGAAGCCATTTTCATGTGAATGAGACGGATTACTGATTTGGGCAAGCCCCCCGCAGCTAGAATATGTAATGGGAGAGCAGCTATCACAGATTGGAGCAGGACCAAGCGACCTGCATGGTCAAGAAGCCGTGTGTGCCACCCATGCAAACGCGCTTCCATGTGTTGGATCAATGATGTGCAATACCGAGCCCTATTGATACCTTTGTGGAGATATGACCCAAGATATCGCAATGGGAGAGAGGATAAATGCATACCAAGAACTTCCTTAAATCTTCTCTGTTGTGTCAATGTAACATGGGATGAAGTGATGATGGTACTCTTATGATAATTAACCTTTTGGCCAGATGCAGCTTCGTATTGAGTTAAGAATAGTTTAAAACGTTGTATGTTTCGCAGTGTACCTCGGAGAAAAATGAGCAAATCGTCAGCATAAGCCAGGTGTGTGATAGCTAGCGGAACACGTCCCAGACGAAAAGAGTGAATGTGCCTGGCTGCCGACAGGGACTTTAGACCCCTGCTAAAACCTTCAGATGACAATATAAATAACAATGGGGATAGTGGATCCCCCTGCTTTACTCCTCGAAATGGACGAAACATGGGGGATGGCTGACCATTAATTAGCACTGACAAACGTGTGGCACTTAGGTGGTTAATAACCACACGGATGAAAAAATCTGAAAAACCGAATTGCCGCAATAGAAGTTCCAAGTATTCCCAACTGACTCTGTCGAATGCTTTCATCATATCCAATTTCAAACATAATTGAGAGCCCCCTTTATCCATCACGTGTATCATCTCCTGAGCTAACAATACCTGTGTGGAGATATCATGTCCTGGAAAAAAACCTGTTTGCTCCGGGGATATTAGTTGGGGCAGAAGCGTACCCAATCGTGTGGCCAAAATCCGAGTGCATACCTTACTCAAAAAATTCGTTAGACAAATGGGACGAAAATCGCTAAATGTTTGTGGAGATTGTATCTTAGGAATCAACGTAATCAAAGCCCCAGCCATGACCGCCGGTTGCGGAACCCCCAGAAAAAATTCCTGTATTGCTTTTAAAACATCCGAATGTATAAACGACCAGCATGAACGGAAAAACGTACCATGAAATCCATCAGGTCCTGCTGCACTGTGAGGATCTAAGCTCCATACAGCGGCCTTCACCTCTATCTCAGTTGGAAGTTGTGTAAGCATAACATTATCTTGTGCTGTGAGAACACGTGGGATGTAGGATAGAATCTCTGAATGAGTGTATGTTTCCTCGCGCGCAAATAAGCGGGTGTAAAACTCCACCAAAGAATTCATAATGTCATCCTGGGAGTTAAGGAGTATGTCCTCGGAATTTTGAATTTGCTGAATACGAAGCTGCGCACGTCTGCCTTTAACCAGAGAGTGAAAATATTTTGTGTTAGCGTCTCCCTCCCATAACCATTTAACCCTTGCCTTTTGCTTCCAAAAATGCATTTCATAGTTTGAGGCAAGTAAATATTCTGCTTTAGCCTTATAGTATGCCTGCCGATTAGCTTACGTGGGTGTGGCATCCCACTGATGCTCCGCGGCATTCAGGAGATCTTCAGCATGCTTTAGAGTGCTGAAGATATTACCAAAGACTTCTTTGTTCCACCTCTGAATATCCTTTTTTAGGGCAAATAACTTAGCGTAAAACCCACGCATACCTCCAGTTGTTGGATAAGACTGCCATGCGGTTTGAACATATGAATGGAAATCAGAATGATGCAACCAGGCATCCAAAAAACGAAATGAGCGTCGCGTTGGGGAAACAGCTGATTTGCATTGCACTAGAAGTGGAGTGTGATCCGATGTTGTCCGAGGCAAATGAGTTAACTGCAGATTTTCAAACCAATCTTGAAACAAAGAGTTTATAAAAATCTAATCTAACCTCCTTCGAACTCGACCTAGCCCCCTCCCATCGATCCATATAAAACGGGTACCGTGATATGGAGGAGCCATAAGAGAGCAGCTTTCGATACAGTCATTGAAATCTTGTAACGAGGCCACCGCTGGAGTAGACCTCCCACTGTGATCTTCCAGAGAACGGAAAATATTGAAATCACCCCCAACAAGCCATGGTATACTCACTGTGGTGTTGAAATCACACAAAGCTTGCCAAAGCAACCGACGCTGAATGGGTGTATGCTTCGCATAGACCAGAGAAAGAGCAAATGTATGTTGCAATAATAAAGACGTTAATGTAAAATGGACCACCTGATTATCATCCTGCACATCAACCAAACGGAACTCATGATCGCGCCAGAAAAACCAAATATGTTCAGACTGTGAAACAAAAGATTGAGAGAAACCAAGACGTAAGCCATAACTCATTATCTGTGAAGGAGCGTGCTTAGGTTCTATCAAAGCTAGAAGATGCAATTTATGATCGTGTGTCAACATGCGTAAGCGGGGCATTGAACCACGCATGCCGCGAACATTCCATATTAATATATTCATTGAGGTTGGGTAGAGGAACTTCCCTGAATAATGTGCGAAGCACTACGTGTTAATATTGTAGAAGGAGGCAAAGGAGGAAGATCCTTGCGGGAGCGACGTTTACGGCGCGGAACCACTGGTATAAATGCAGACTCCGCCAACGGATCCTGCAACCGGGATATCAATAAGTCGTCCTCCGGAGAGGGTGAAATTAGTTGCATGCGTCTTTCGACGTTCGTAGACACCAGCGGCACATCCTCGACAGTTACGTCAATGGGCAAATCCGTATCAGACACATGGCCAATATCGTGCTGCATGTGATCAACTGGGAAATCCGCAGCATCGCAAAATACCTCTGGATGAGTAACCTCAGACGGCAAGGGAGCATGTGGGTGATCTTCATCTTCTGAGCCAGTATCCGCGACATCCAAAGCTGCTGGAGCCTGCGATGGCTCAGCCTCAGTCGAAGGTGGCTGGGCGCGTGAAGCAAGTGGTTCTTCAGCTATGTTCAAATTAACCATAGGAGTCAATACTTCGTCGTTCATCTCATGCCCCATGCAAGGTGCGTTGGACGTTCGTTTAACTGGAGTCCAACGTGTTTTGGTGCGGCAAACTGTGGGCGGCGGAGGAGGTGGCGGAGGAATGCGAGACTCGCCTTTAGGTGGACAATCCAAGAGTTTATGTCCGAGGCGGCGACAATCCGTACAAAACAATGGCAAATCCTCATAGATAATAGATTGCAATATTAATCTACCTTTAGCTTGTAGGTATATCTTTTGCAGCAAATCTTGAGAGACATCTAACTCGACACAAATCCGTGCTACCGAGGGACGCAAGCCTTGAGATGTGGTTGCGTCCAGTTTGATTGGAAGACCAATAGTGCGAACAATTTCAAACAATGCCTCCTGCTGATGAAGATGAATTGGTAATGCAGGCAGAGCTACCCAAACGGGCACAATGGGTACGTCCGAAGATGGATCAAAATCGACCGTCCACTTTGTAACTCTCCTGTGGCAACCCGAAATAAGACATGAACGACGATAGAAACATCGCAAATAATCTGCTTCATTGCTAAAAGTCAGCAAGATATGTGATTGATCGATGAGGGTGATCCGTAGATCTTGATGAAAGCCTATTTTTTCAAAAACTTCACGTATAACCTTTAATGGAGGGCAGCCATACCAGAATGTACCCACGAGACAATGCCGAAAAGGAGCAGCAAGCGCATCGATTTCTGAGTCGAGAAACGAAACCAGAGGGATTCCTTTGTAGCGGGTCGCCGTTTTCGGCGATATTGATACCGGCGTGACAGGTTTTCCGGACACTACTGCAGCGAAGGTGGGAGCAGTGGCCATCGTTTGTTGCAGAAAATAGAAAAAGAACGCAGCTTAAGAGGTGGATTGATCAGCAGACTGGAGACAAAGACAAATCGATTGCCGGCACAGGAGGTTTCGATTGGATAACCCAGCATTAGCGGCGGCGGCTACTGCCGCCGCAAGAGTTTTCGCCAGAGCGCTGCATCCGAATTATCGCTCCTTGATTTCAAATGCATGATTTAAATAACATGTATTAAAGAAATGCATAACACATTTTATGACATGACACGTGTATTAAAGAAATGCATAACATATTTTATGACATGACACGTTTTTGCATAAAACTTGCCTTATATAGTTCATATATATTATTTTTGTACTAACGACACATGAAACTTTAAAGCTTACATCAAATGGCAAGCATTTGTTGTGTTTGAACTATTTTCAGGTATCATCATTAATGAACTAAACTAGTTCATTAAGTGAAGTACTTAGTTAAATAAACTAAGTAGTTCATTAAAGGAAGCTATATTTGGAAAAGGCACAAAGGCAACAAATTGAAGAATGAAAAGTTTTCTTCACCCTCCTACACGCCATTTGCATATATTTTTATATATATTCAGATTTTTTTTATAAAAGGCACATACACATATATTCTAACGTACTACCGACACGTTATATATTTTAGGTACGTCTGTTAACGTCACACCACTATACTTAACTCATATTTATGAGTATATTCAGGTCTTATATCATATGTGATAAGTCAATGTGATGACAAATTTAATACGACACGTTAAAAGGTTCTAAACCGGAAAGTGTCGTATCAAGCGAATACCAAAACTTCGCAACGTGTCACGTACTTGCCATAAATGGATGGCCAGCCCCTACACTTCAAAAATGGCTACAAATTTCGTGGCTTACATGGTATGTGCAGCTAT
Source organism: Eustoma russellianum (assembly GCA_036186865.1). Lineage (NCBI taxonomy): Eukaryota > Viridiplantae > Streptophyta > Magnoliopsida > Gentianales > Gentianaceae > Eustoma > Eustoma russellianum. Next base: position 32,839,016 of record AP025046.1, on the reverse strand, counting down.
AAAATCATTCCATGTTGGCACACACAAATCACCCCACATTGAGGCCTAATTGTGGAGATTCCAATTTCAATTTTGTCACATGGTTTGGGCGCCACTTTAAGATCAGCCTATGTGCTGAATATTAAAGTTTAATTTATGTATATAATGTGTAACATAATATATATATAACATGTGCAAAAAGTTGGAATTTAATTAGAGAATAATCGGGTAATCGATAAACGTCGAAAATTCAGTTTTCTACGTACACGACACATGGAACGTTTTTGGCACATCATATATCATGTATCTTGACACTTTTTACATATTTCATACATCTCAAAGTGTTCTAGAAAATTCAATTAAGGGCAGATTGGAATATACCATGTGTGTATTATTAAATGTGCACTATTTTACAAAGTTTACAAAAATAAAATTCAGCACATGCACAACCATGTCACACGCCTATTTCAGATGAATTGGAGCATATGTGGAGCTTTTTTGGCATCTTGATTGGTCAAGAATAAAGCATGCAATGTTGGTGACTTAAAGAAAGGAACTACAAAAGGTAACATTTCAAATCTTGTCACAATTGTGATACATGCTGAAAATTCAGCATGTGTGCTAAAGAGCTGGACGATTTTTACCCTTTAATGAGCCATATTTTGTTTTCTTGAATCATGTGGATAATTGGGAGATAATTTGGAAATATTTTGAATATATTATAAAATTAAAATGGTGATATCTTTGAATATCACACATGATGAAATTTTCAGCATGTGTGTAATGCATAGCGGCCGAATTTTAGGCCTCATTGATGTCTAATTTTTATTCCAAAAATTGATAAAGATGTCTTGTACTAAATTGTGATTCATTTTCAAGAAATAAATCAAAGCAAACTTGGCAACATTTTGAATAGAATACAAATGTTTCACATGCTGAAATTTCAGCATGTAAAGTAGCATTATGGCCGATTTTTTTATGGCTTATTGGAGAAAATTATGTTCCAAATTTTATGTGATCATCTTGTGAGTTATGGTAACTATTTTATTTTTAAGTGTTATTTTCAGATTTGTCTAGTCATCAAGTGATGACAACATCCAACCAATCAATGAGTGCCAAGTAAGCTAGAGCTTAATGATCATCCATTGAGAACATGCCAAGTAAGCAAAGACATGTCACAATGATGCCATATACTCTTCCAAGTATTTAGAAGAAAATTTTCAAGAGGGGAAGAGCAATCCAAGGGGGCGGCCATAATGATAAAAAGGAAGGAAGAAGAGCAAAACAAAAACAAAAACAAGAACAAGTCTTGCAATTTGAAAGATTAAAACGTGTTCTAGCCTTCTCTTCTACACTCTCTTTCTTTCTTCTCTCTAAAAGCCTATTGTACTTACATTCATATACTAAAATAGGCTTCATATAGTCCACTACATATTCTTTATCATTGTAAAAGATTGATCAAGGTGTGATCAATCTTGGACTTGCAAGGTGGTGGTGTTCGTGACAATTGTATTCTCATACAAGGTTTGTAAAGGGTTGGAGTTGGTGTGTAACTCCATCAACCCTGTGGTAAGGTGTTTTTTTGTGTTCGGTGATTAGTGCTAACCGAGGAAGGTGTCCTTAAAGACTGGAAGAGGTTGTGTTAACCGAACCAGTATAAAATTCCTGGTGTTATTTACTTTCAGCATTTACTTTCAGTTTCAGCACTGTTTATCGTTTTTAATCAAGCTGGTAAAAATAGTAAACGAATTTCAAAAATCACGAAACTTTTCAGAAACATATTCACACGTGTTAAGGTTAATTTGGCATAAGTTTCAACCCTTTTGGACAAGGATAAATCATCCAAACGGTCAAAGGTCTGAGACTAGTGCGATCTGATTTTTAGGCTTGCAAAGGTTGAGACTTTGAACGTATTTGACTAACTTTCGAAAATAATTTTTCAAAACTGTTTCAACCCACTTAAATAAAACTAATAAAGGGTCTGTCTTTAAATTTTCAGAGCATTTGGAGTTAAGGACAAATAGGAATTAATTTTTCAAAACAGACTACCAGTTCTGGCAGATTTTCACAATCTGACCTCCAACGATATTTAAAGGGGTTAGAGGTTGAATTTGGATCTGAAATTTTTAGGAGATACTCAGAACATTTGTGGCTAAGATCTCGCCAAATTGCAGAATTTTTGAAGACCTTCAACCCAGTTTTCAAAACATTTTAAAACTAGTCTTGAAAACAGAAACTGTTTTCAGAAGTTGGGTTTTTGGTTTAAAACTATTTTAAAAACCACATTTTCCGCACCCATTATTCAACCCTCCCCCTTTTAGCAGTGCCTTGCAGATCCTACAGGTGTCAATCCACAACATATCATAGTCCATAACGAATTGTATGGATTTTCCTGCTTACACTCAACAGGTAAGCAAAAACTAAGGCAAAATAAGGACTTTTAAATAAAAAATGCCGAATATCCATCACAACACCTACAACCATTTCCAAAAAATAAAAAGAGAAATTCGAATTTAAAGTTCCATCATAAGTCCTTCAAACATAAACTATCATAACAAAGTCCTTAAGCTGTCCTCCTCTCGCACGTCTATGGATAGGGAACCCTAGGCTCGTCATCGATCCATTTTATCCCGTTTCTAGCAGGCTCTGGGAGGAAGAATAAGGGGTGAGTGACAAAGTCACCAGCAAGTACACTATAAACAATCATGAATTAAATGGAAAGTGTGCACAAGAACCAAACCCCAAGAATTTGGATTCATAACATACCTGATCTTCAATCCATTATCCGTAAGGAAATAAGATCATAACTTATGAGACAAGAAATAACATTAAGATCATAACTTAGGAGATATTAAATCATAACATCATAGCCTAAGTAACAGTATATCAAGCATTCGACTAGCCATTAAATGCAGCATGTATGAATATGCACATGTGATGCAGCATGATAAAATGAGGATAAGTTCGTTCATTCTTTATTTCAAAATGTCATCATCAACAAAACGAGAGAAGAGAGTGTTCAGATCTATTATATCCGGATCTGAGGCGGTCATACCATTCCCTTCAGATCTATTATGTCTGGATTTGAAAACGATCATACAATCAATCAACGTCGTCAGGTCTATTCTCTCTGGGCCTGTACGGTCATAAATCATCATTATCGAGTCTATTCTCTCTGGGCATGAACGGTCATAATCATCATCAGATCAATTAATGCCAGATCAGGAGCGGATTATGATGGCCAGAAAACAATGGTACTAATAGGAGTCGTTCTTTCCAAAGCTGAAATCTTTTCTTTAAAAGAGCATTTCATAATTTCTTAACATAAAATCAGTTTCATAAATCATGTAAATGGGGATGATGCAATGGATGATGTGCAATATGCAATTCATAACTAAATGCATCACCTAATACATATATGGCCTTGTTCTTTAAGCTGGAAAATTTTCCAGAAATGACGTTCTGTTCATGCGGCCTCAAACATATCAAATCAGGCCTAGTTTCATAATCTCATGTCATACATATGCATAATGGGGTCCTATCTACATGCCATAAAAACTTCGTAACCTTTCAACATAGATAAAACCCTCAAATCATTAAGTCACTAAAAAGAGTACTGCTGAATCCAGCAGTGTAGTACCCATCTTTTCCTTAATTTCAAGATCATAACATCTTAATTAATTTGAGTCAACACCTGGAAAACATATTAAACACACCAAGGAATAATATTCATATGCCCAAACAGCTCATACAAGTCCAAATCCATAAGAATAAGGCCTCCCAAGTCATGCCATAATTCTGTCATGTATTCCAGTTTTATAACACCAACTTCTATTTAGTAGTTAACCCTCAAAACAATGAATCCAAACTGATTTATTTACATGGACATGTTCATCTATGTCTTAATCAATTACCATAAAAATTTTAGAGTAATCCAATAGATTTAGAGGGGTCATTTAATTATTTTCCCAAAACTGGGTACATGCAAAATCTGGAGTGACCAGTTGTCACTAAAAATTTTATTGCAGATAAACCACAAATCCTTTTACCAAAGTTCTAACTCACATATTTAATAAACATATAAGTTTAGAATCCTACCAAAACTCAACTCCTTTTCACGTTCCTAAGGTCCATTTTCAGGTCACACAATACACCACTTAAACTGTCCAGTTCCAGTAATTCCAGCACTTCATCACTTTTTGTTGTTCAAGCATTTCCAACTTACTTCATTCCTTAAAATATCTTACTAGCCACTAAATACACCCTTTAACATAAACATTCTAGGTTTCATAACATTCATTAAGCTACATATGAAACACCCCAAAAACATTTTTGCAAATTACACATAGCATCCTTGCCCCTTTTGCACTTTATAAGGTCTACCTTTGGTACAACTAATTCATGCATCACATGACCTCCATAAACAGTCCATTTCTTGCACTTAGAAGGGCTCATGTCACGTTTTAATTTGAGCACAAATACACCCATGTAGTAAATCATTCAAACATACCATTTTCATTCATCTTTTGCTTCACAAGGTATATTCTTCACAAGAATTGATATTCATTTCCACTATCCCCTTTAGCCATCCCCTTCCACGGTGAGAAGAATGTGTCTTACCATCTTTACATTAGGCATGCAACACATTCATATGTTAAATAATTCAATCATACCGAAACAACCTTGCAAAGTTACATATAGCACACACGCCACCTTCATGTCTTTCATGCTACACACAATCTATTCTTAACAAGAATCAATTTTCTAATCCATGATGCTGTACCCTAATTATAATGTACTCAAAACTATGACTAAGTGACTTAATGAAAACAATGATTCCTTCAAGTGCATGTTACTTAAGTCAACTTAGCACTTCTTTACTTAAATACTTTTGAGTTGGATACTAAATAATTATATAAAGTGATGTCACAAGGTATTGTAATACCTTATGAATTTCGGCCAAGAGGCCTTGATCGACCATGGAACAATTTCCTTTTATAAGAACGAAAGCCTAAATGATTCTCACAAAAGCAAATTTAAAATCATATTACATAAAATAAATAATAGTATAAGGTGCATAAGTATGTGCTATGATAAAAGTGAAATGACAAAAATACCCCAAAACCCCCCAAGATTTCGGCCAAGCAATGGAGGGATCTAGAATCCTCTCCATTGTTCTATTACTTGGAATATCTAATTTAAAATATCAAATTAGGTAGAAATAAAACAATAAAATAAAGAAGGCATGCAAGAAATAAATAATAAACTATTAAAGAGAGGCATGCATGGGAGGCAAAAGCTTGTAGCTACAAGCCTAGGCCTCCCTTTTACCCCCCCCCCATGCGCCGGCCACCCTCTTCATCCACCCTCATGGTTTATTTTAAATTCCCCTAGAAGCTTCATTTCACTCTCATCTTGAAATCCCTCTCAAGCAAAGAAAAGACAACATTTAGGAAATTTTCCATCTCCCTCCACCACACACAACTTTCGGCCAACACCTTGAGGCTAGGAGGTTCACTTCAACTATCATCTTCAAGCTCAAAGAAGCATCTAGCTAAGTTTCCTTCCAAGCATCTTAGGTAAATTTTCTATGTCAAGTAATGAAGCTAACTTGATTCCTTCTCATACCCACAAAACCGTGGCCTTCATGTTCAATAGGTGCAAGTCTTCAACTCTTTTAGGTGGTGCCATCTTGTGATACCTGAAGCTCCATTCAAAGCACCACTTTGGTAAGAAAATCTAAACTCAAAATAGCTCTATTTTCATCGAAGAATGATGACTAACATTCTTCCCCCATTCCTTCAAACCAACCATATGCTTAAGGGTAAAGGAGGAGGAAGATCTCAACTCAACTCATCCAAAATCCAAGCTAAGAAAAGAGCTTTAGCTTGAAGAGGCAAGTATACACTAAATTCTCATGATTTATTTGAAGAATTAGTGGCTTGAATGGTTAGAAGTTCCTAAGATGTGATCTTTAGTTGAATGTATTAAGTTCAAGATTGTATCTTAGTGATTTCTTAAGAACAATGTCTTGCATGTGATTAATTCTTTCCAATATGGAATCTTTTCTTACATGCAATGTGTTATAAGCCTGTTTTAGGATGAATTAAAGTTCAACTAAGTGACCCTAGTCAAGAATGGCTCTTGGATGAAACTTAAGAATCATCAAAGTGACATGCAAGTGCTAGTTGTAATTTTACAAGTTTACTTGGTAGGATTTAAAATGAACTAGCATGTGAAGGTGTTGCATGTCTGAATAAATGTTAAAAATGTGTGTATGAACTCTCAAAAATTTCGGCCATAGGGGTGACTATGATAGTAAACATGAAAACCAAGAAAAGAGCCTATCTTGTGAACTTTAGGATGTGTGGGAGTTGCTTGTTAAGTGATTTATTACATGAGTGTGTTGTGCTCAAAATTTTCAATGTAACATGGATATGTTGACACATGCACACGGCCAAGAAAGAGGAAGAATAATGTACAACTTAGTTGTACCAAGAGTGGACTTAATAATGTGCAAAATGGGCAAATATGATGATTGTGGTGTACAAGACTCTCACTGTTTTGGATTGATTCAAAAGTGACTCAATAAAATGCTTGAAACCTGGATATTCATGGTATAAAGGGTGTATGAGGTGACCAATAAGCTATTTTATAAGAACAAGACATATTGTGGACATTTGACTTGAAAAGATGGCAAAATATAAACCACTGGAGCTGAACGAAATTTGGGCAGTGTGTTGTGTGACCTCAAAATGAACTTTGCTGACGTGAATTTATATTGATTTTTGGCATAAAGTTAGCTCTATGTATGTAGCAAACATGAGAGTTGGAATTTTGGTAAAATAAGCTATGGATTATTTTTAATAAAATAATTAGTGGAACTGCTTAGGCTGGAAATTCTGGAACTTGGCAGAATTGTATAACGTTTTAATGGCTTACAAATGGATCTTGTAGAAGTTCAATAAAGCTGATTTTTTGTATGGTGACAAACTTGGGTGTGTAGTAAATATACAAGTTGGAATTTTGGTAAAATAAATTATGGATTATTGTTAAGGAATTATTTGGTAAAACTGTTCCAGCCAAAATCACTGAAACAGGGCAGAAATGAGTAACGTATTGGTTGACCTAAAACAGACCTTAGAAATATGCAAATAGGCTAAATTTCGGTAGGATGCTAGTCTGGTATGTTTTTGACGTCCCTGAGTTGGAATTTTGGTAAAAATAATTATGGTTTTGACACAATAAAAGTTTTAGTAAACTTGGTCAATCCAGTAACAACACGTGACCCATTTCAGAAAAATAATTAAATGAGCCCTTTAAGGTTATTGGAATGACCTGGAAATTTTATGTTAATCACCTAAGACATAGAGGAGCAAGACCATGATGATTAATCCAGTTGGTATTCACGTTTCGGTGGGTAATTATGAACATAAATTTGATGAACTAAAACTGGGAAATTGGGCAGAACAGGGGATTAAGTTAAAAAGGCCCAATTTGATGGATTTGGACCTATATACATGGTTTGGGCTCATGGGTATTAATCCTTAGGGAGTTTATTATATTTTCTAGGTAGTGGTCCAAATAATTAAGGTTTTAAGGTCTCAAAATTTAAGGTAATGTTGGTTAACTTAGCTGCCCATGATCATGAAGTAGAAATCTGGAAATTCTTAGTTTCCGAAATCCTGCTTATTGACATATTATAGGAATGCTTACACTTATGCACGTCATGACTTGCATTGCATATCACTTCATGTATCATGCATGATCATATGACACATGAAACTGACTTTATGAATTTCATTTATGCAAGCAAGTCTTTCCAAGTAACTATGTTTTTCATGGTGCATGAAAGTTTTTATGGTCCCGTGTTTTAAAGAAAGTTTTATGATCTCCTTGTCGGCCAGGCATGCGACTAACCCGACTCCAGACCCGGGGTTAATTGGTCTGTTGACATGTTATGTTCTGGACCCGTTCAGACCCGGGGTTAATTGATCTGATACATGTTCTAGACCCGTTCAGATCTGGGGTTAATTGATCTGATACATGTTCTGGACCTGTCTCAGACCCGGGGTTAATTAGTCTGTTGATATGTTCTGGACCCGTTCAGATCTGGGCTTAATTGATCTGACACTCTGTTTTTCTGACGTGTTATTTTATGGGACGAAAATGATGTTTTGACACGACATGACATCATGCATTGCATTTTGCATACCTCATGAGCATGTTGACATGTTGTATGATACAGTTAATGGTTAATAAGATATTGTTGGTATATCATTACTTGAAATCATGCTTAGGCTATATCGTCAAGCAAATCTAGGATTAAAGATCAGGTATGAATTATTATTTGAGGTTCTTGGGGTATTACATTCATGTTATAATTCTTTATTTATTTCATGGTGGTTTATTGTATTCTTGCTAGGTGATTTTTATTACTCATACTTTTATTTTTCCCCAGAGCCAGATAATGCTAAGATTGAGTGGATCGAGGATGAGCCGAGAGTGCCATATCCGTAGGCGAGGAAATCCAAAAAAGGAAAAGCTTAAGGACTTTTGTGCGGCCATGATGTTTGTATTATGAACGATGTTAAACTCTTTGGGATTTCAGTGATGTGTTTTGTAGACTACTACTTATGGGGACTTAGTATTTTCGTTATGCATGTTTATTTTGAAAAGTTTTAATTCTGCCTAAATTTTACTACCATGTTAAATGTTAGCATGGGAGTCCATGGCTTATGTTATGGATTATCGCATGTTATGCATGACGCTTTGTACTCTCCTTAGTGAAGTACGGCGGGTGCACCGTATCCGGACGAGGTCCGGGTGCGGGGCGATACACATGAACCATCCAAAACAGCCCTCATTTTGTAAAGAATAGTCCTCATATCATATATAATTTAGGCAAAGAACACATCTTAGGAAGAATTACACACATGCAAACCATCTTCCTTAAGAAACAACTCTCTCATCATTTGAGCTTAGAATCTTCAACTAAGATTCATATCTTAGAAATGGCTAGTCATTCAAACATACACTTCACAAATAAGTCAAGATTGTCTAGTGTATACTTTCCTCTTGAGCTTCGATGTTTCTCTAGCTTGTGCCTTGGTTGAAATTGAGTGGAGTTTCCTCCAAGTTCCCCCCTATGACATATGGTTGGAGTGAGGGGTTGGAGTAATTATTTAACTACTATTGAAAGACATAATGGATCTAATTTGAGGTTAGATTAGCTTACCAAATTGAAGCTTGAATGGAGGTTGAAATGAATTCAAACCACGAAGATGTTAGCACCACTTAGAAAGTTGAAGAATCCTCACCTAGTGACCATGGGGATGTCATGGTTTTAGCAAGGAAAAGGGGTATCAATGTGAGCTTCATCCCTTGAAATATGAAATTCACTTAGGAAGTTTATCATGCAACTTACCTAAATGAATCTTGGAGCTTGAAGATGAGAGTAGCCTTGACAATCCTAGCTCCTATCAATCGTATGGAGTGATGATGGTGATGAAATAGCTTAAGTGTTCAATGGTCTTTAATTTTTTCTTGGGAAACTCTTGAGAGTATGGAGGGTTGAGAATGAAGAAGGGCTTCTTGTTAAATTGAAGAAGAAGGCTCCATGGTTGAAGAAGAAGGGAGGGGCGGTGGCCTTGGTCAAAAGGGGGAGACATAATCTCATGTGTGCATGGAAAGGGAAAAACCTTGGTGTTTTGTGTCTTGACCACCCTTTTTGTCCCCCATGCTTAATTCTTCTATATTATTTATTTTGGTCTTCAAAATAAAATAGAAATGTGAAGAATAAGGAGTCTTCTAGACCTCCTTCTTGAGTTGGCCGAATTTCTTATAGGGTTGGGGGGTTATTTTTGTCCTTTCACACATTTCATAAAACATACTTATATAATTATACAATTGCGATAATATTTAATTTCTTGCGTAGGCTTTTAGGCTTGCTTTCAAGAAGACCATTAATGTTAGTCTTTTATAAAAGGAAGAATAGTCTAGGGTCCTTTAAGGCCCTTGTGTCTAAAATTCTCAAGGTCTTGGAGGGGCGAAATGGTCATTTCACATGCTTCATAATACATGCTTGAAGTATTATACTACTTCTTATTGTATTAACTTTAAGAAAAAATGATTACAGAAGCGATGATAAACTTAATAAAATGTACTTGGCAGAACTAACATTTCATTATGCCACTTCATACGAGTCTCAAATACAGTACGATTTTCGTTGGGTAGAACATATATAAATCATGAACAAAAGAAAACTGTCATTTTATCACATTTCAGAAAAACATTTCTAAAATCCCTAGACATCGGTCGATCGATGTGTCTCTGATTGAGAGATCGATGTCTCACAGTGAGGTTCAGATTTTGTCTCTGGCCTACATTAATCGATAGATGTGAGAGATTGATGTAGACATCAATCGATTAATGTGTCTCAGGTTTAGAGATCGATGTCTCATAGTAAGGTGTTGGTTTTTCCCTGCCTTACTTCGATCGATGTATACATCGAGCGATCGATGTATCCCACCTGAGAGATCGATGTCATTTTTCTTTACTTATTTGATATATTTCAACTCTTTATCATTTGTAACATCATTTGTGACATTTTTATGACATGCGACATGTAGAGAAAAAGGGGTTTGAGTGATTTCAAAATACATGATTTAAATGTGTTACAGAGAAATGCATGGCATGACACGTTATTGCATAAAACTTGCCTTATATAATTTGATGTGTTTGAACAATTTTCAGGTGCCATCATTAATGAACTACACTAGTTCATTAAGTGAAGTACTTAGTTAATTGAACTAAGTAGTTCATTAAAAGAAGCAATATTTGGAAAAGGCACAAAGGCAACAAGTTGAAGAAAGGAAAGTCTTTCCCTCCCTCTCCACACATTCACACGCCATTATACAATATTTGAAAAAATGTTTCATGTGTCGTGTACGTAGAAAGACATGGCATATAACATTTTTGGCATGGCATATAACATGTATCCAAACACTTTTTACATATTTCATACATCTCAAAGTGTTCTAGAAATTTCAATTAAGGACTGATTGGAATACACCATGTGTGTATAATTAAATATGCACTATTTTACAAAGTTTGCAAAAATAAAATTCAGCACATGAACAAGTCATTTCAAACACCTATAACAGCCATGTTGGATCATATGTGGAGCCTTGTTGTCATATTGATGGGTCACGAATGGAGCATACAATGTTGATGACATAAAGGAAGGAGCTACACAAGGTAACATTTCAAACTTATGTCACATTTGTAACACATGCTGAAAATTTCAGCATGTGCATATAGGCTGGCCGATTTATTAACTTTATGAGGTATATTTTACTTCTTGAATTAAGTGAATTAATTGGGAGATAGTATGGAAGTATTTTGAATATGTTATGGAATTAAAATGGTGATATCTTTGAATATCACACATGCTGAAAATTTCAGCATGTGTGGGAATGTATATGGCCGAATTCTAGGCTGCATGAGTGACAAATTTTATTCCAAAATTGATGAAAATATTGTGTACTAAATGGTGATTGAATTATTCTTTAATTTCAAGGATGAAATCAAAGTAAACTTTGCAATATTTTGAATGAAATGCAAATGTTACTCATGCTGAAATTTCAGCATGTGCAAGTGGTATTATGGCCGACTTTTTTGATGGTAAATTGGAGAAAATTGTCTTGGTAATTATGTACGATGATTATATTCTTTGATGGCTAATTGGCACATGCTTTTTGAGGTGTAATTTCAGATTTATCTAGCCATCAAATGATGACAACCTTCAACCAATCAATGAGTGCCAAGTAAGCAAGAGTTTAATGATCATCCAATGAGGAGATCCCAAGTAAGCAAAGACATGTCACAAAGATGCAATACACTCTTCCAAGGACTTAGAAGATAATTTTCAAGAGGGAAGAGCATCATAGGGGGGCGGCCAACTCAAGATAAAAGGGAGGAAGAGAGCAAAACAAAAACAAGAACAAGTCTTGCAATTTGAAAGATCAAAAACGTGTTCTAGCCTTCTCTTCTACACTCTCTTTCTTTCTTCTCTCTAAAAGCCTATTGTACATACATTCATATACTTGAATAGGCTTCATATAGTCCACCACATATTCTTTATCATTGTAAAAAGATTGATCAAGGTGTGATCAATCTTGCACTTGCAAGGTGGTGGTGTTCGTGACAATTGTATTCTCATACAAGGTTTGTAAAGGGTTGGAGTTGGTGTGTAACTCCATCAACCCTGTGGTAAGGTGTTCTTTGTGTTGTGTGTTTAGTTCTAACCGAGGAAGGTGTCCTCGAAGACTGGAGTAGGTTGTTTACAACCGAACCAGTATAAAATTCCTGGTGTCATTTACTTTCAGCACTTACTTTCTGTTTCAGCACTGTTTATTGTTTTTAGTCACGTTCGTAAAAATAGTAAACGAATTTCAAAAATTACAAAACTTTCCAGAATCATAGCCATACGTCGCAAGGTTCTTTTGGCGCAAGTTTCAACCCTTTTGGACAAGTATATGTTATCCAAACGTCCAAAGTTCTGAGACTAGTGCAGTCTGATTTTCAGGCTTGCTAAGGTTGAGACTTTGATCGTATTTGACTAACTTCCCAAAAGAATTTTTCAAAAATGTTTCATAATATTTAAATAAAACTAATAAAGGGTTAGTCTTTAAATTTTCAGAGCATTTGAAGTTACGTACAAATAGGAATTAATTTTTCAAATTAGACTACCGAATCTGGCAGATTTGCCTAATCTGACCACCCACGATTTTTCAAGGACTTAGAGGTTGAATTTTAATGTGAAATTTTTAGGAGATACTCAGAACATCTGAGGCTAAGTTCTCTCCAAAGGTCAGAATTTTTGAAGTACTGCAACCCAGTTTTCAAAACTTTTTAAAACTGGTCCTGAAAACAGAAACTGTTTTCAGAAGTTGAATTCTTGGTCTAAAACAATTTTAAAAATCTCATTTTCCGCACCAACTATACAACCCCCCCCCCCTTCTAGTGGTGTCTTGCAGATCCTACAAGTGGTATCAGAGAGCAGGAACACTCACATCAAAAGAATCCAACGATCTAAGTGAGATGGCAACCACAAACTTCAAAACCGAACAAGAAGGTATGTCCAGTCAAAGGCCTCCTCTCTTTGACGGTGAGTCTTTCATTCAATGGAAGTTAAAATGAAACTTTTCCTTATGGCAATTGATATTGATCTTTGGTCAATTATAGAAGATGGTCCATTTGATCTATCAAAGTTATCCATTTTAGATGGAGTCACACTAGAGGTCGTTAAGCCTGGACAAGAGTATACTAGTGAGGATAAAAGAGACTAAGCATGAATGCTAGGGATATGGAGTTACTTTTAAATGGACCAAGTAAAAATGAATCTAGCTATGTTTCAAATTGTTCTAGTGCTCAAGAAATGTAGAGAATTCTTGAAATGAAACACGAAGGCACTAGTCAAGTAAACGAGTCCAAGATCAACATGCTTATGTCCACACTCGAGTCATTGCCAAATGAATCTATCGTTGATATGGATCTTCGCTTGACTAACATCTACAATTCTCTTGAGTCTCTTGGCAAAGCCTTTACTATGCAGGAAAAGGTACAAAAGGTCTAGCGAAGCCTTCCATCCGAGTGGGACCCTAAAGTAACGGCAATAGAAGAAAGAAAAGAAACTAAGTCAATTAAGATGGAAGACTTAATTGGATCGCTTAAGGTTTATGAGAACAAACTCACCATACGAAAATCGGAATCATCAAAACAAGGTAAGGCTATTGCATTTAAATCAAATGAATACGTCTCTACTTCTTCCGATCACGTAGAAGATAGTGATTCTGAATTAGATAATGATGACTTAATTTTATTGGCTAAAGGCTTAAGAAAATTCATGAGAAAGTTGTTTAGAAATAAAACTAAGGCCACTTCGACTAAAAGAAATAAGAACAAGACAAACGACAAGGATGTTAAATGTTATGAATGCGGTAAACTTGGACATCTATCATATGACTACCCTAATAAGGACAAGCAAACAAACAAATACCCTGACAAGGATCGGAACAAGAATATACTCGTCTCAGAACCTAAGCAAAGGAAACGAGCTCTCAAAGCCTCCACTTGAAGTGATACATAGGATTCCGAGCTGAAACAGAAGAGGAGACTGCACAAGTATGCTTTGTGTCCAAAGCATCAAATGAGGTGTCATCTGACTCTGCTTCTGACTCTAAGCCTTCTTATGATGATCTTTTTAGTCAGTACTTAGAATTGCATAAATTCACTAAGACTCTTGCGAAAGAAAAGAAGCGGTTAATTGAAGACAAGAAGCTGTTAGAATCTTCTAACGAGAATCTTGACGCTCAATTAAACGATTCAAAAGAAGAGTCGTCATGCATCATTAATGCATTAATGACAGAGATAACATCATTGATCGCGCAAAATAATGAAATGAAATCCAAGATTTCAAATTTGAAATCAAGGAATACAGACTTAGAAAAAGTGATGAAACAATTTGATACGGGATCTAACATGTCAGAGCGTATTATTTTATCTCAAAAGAAAAGCATGATAGTGATAAAACAGGATTAGGATACATTGAAACAGATGAAGTATCCATTAAACCAACAAAGTTTGTATTATCTAAGAAAGTAGATACTCCAAAAGCACATACGACGTCTAAAATGACGCAAACACCCCCTCTCCCCTCATCCCGTAATACGTCTTCTTCATATCATGCGAAATATAATTTTGTGCCATATAGATATGAGAAGAAATAAGTGATACATACAAGACATTCATTTCATCCATCTAGATCACGCACTACGCACACTAACACAAGGACATATCAAAAACGTCCTACATATAATGAGTATAAAGGAGTTCTTGGCCAAAGGCCCAAAGTGCACTCACCACATGTCTACTATATTGCACCTTCATCTACATTCTTGCCATTTGGTAGACCGAGAAGGATCACCCAAGTGTGGGTAGCGAAAGGTACTTTTACTAAGAGGTGAATAACTAACTCGTAAGGACCCAAAATTAAAAGGGTAACTAAATCATTTTTGCACATTGCAGGGAACCCACACATCAAATGATACATCTATCAAGTGGTTCCTTGACAGTGGTTGCTCGAGGCACATGACGGGTGACCCGAGCCTATTCACAAAATTGAAGAAAGTCACAAAAGGCGGATCCGTGACCTTTGGAGACAACACTGAAGGCAAGATCATCGGAAAAGGTACAATTGGAAACCCAAGCACCCTTCAAATCTCAAACGTCTTTCTGGTAAGCAACTTATCATATAATCTTCTTAACATTTCACAATTTATTGATAATGATTTCGACGTGTGTTTTACTCATCCATATTGCAACATAGTAAATAAAAATGGAGAAATGGTCTTAAAAGGAAAATGGGAAGGAAACATCCTTACGCTTTCTATGGATGATACGCTAGACGCTAAGGTTAAATGTTTCTTGTCAAATGAACCTAATGTGAATTTGTGGCATAGACATTTAGGACACATTGGCATTTCTGCACTAGAAAAACTCCACCGAAAGAACCTAATACGAGGATTGCCTACACTTGATTTAGACAACTTTCAGTTGTGTGAATCTTGCATAAAAGGCAAACAAACACGCGAGTCACTTAAACCTAAGAATGAAATAAGCACGACTAGAGTTTTAGAATCATTACACATTGATTTGTTTGGTCCTAGTCGCACTACGAGTCTTGGTGGGCGTCACTATGCTTGCGTGATTGTTGATGATTTTTCTCGTTATACTTGGACTTTGTTTCTTGCACATAAGGATGATAGTGCTATTGAAATTGCTAAACTGATAAAACAACTTGAAAATCAATGTGGCGTTAATGTGAAAAAGATAAGAAGCGATAGAGGTGGTGAATTTGAAAATAAGGACATGATTTCATTTTGCAAAGAAAAAGAAATTAAGCACGAGTTTTCGCCACCTAGAACTCCACAATTAAATAGAGTAGTAGAAAAAAAGAATAGGACATTATAAGAAATTGCTAGAACTATGTTGTGCGAAAATAAATTGCCTAGATTTTTGTGGGCGGAAGCCGTAAACTGTGCATGCTACATAGTAAATCGCTTGTCCATTAGAAAAAAAATAAATAAGGCGCCTTATGAGATACTAAATGATCGCATGCCTAAAATTGACTATTTTCGTGTGTTTGGATTCAAATGTTTTATTTTAAATACAAAATATAATTTAGATAAATTTGAATCCAAATCAATTGAATTCATCTTTGTTGGGTATTCTGTGAATTCAAAACCATATAGGTGTTATGATCATCTCACTAGACAAATTCTAGAATCTATTCATGTGAAATTCAATGAATTTGGTGAGATTGATAAAGATAAAGAATATGATGATGATTTTGAATTGAAACCCGTGTTGAATGATGATGATGGCAACGCTTGATATGCATGATATGCAAGATACACTAGAAATACATGAGAACATAGAAAATAATCAACCAAGATGGCATAGAGATCACCCACATAATCTCATTATAGGCGATATCACTCACTGTGTGCGACCACGAGAAGAATAAATTCGAATGAAATAAATCAATTTCATTCTATGATTTCTGAAATTGAACCTAAAAATTTGCATGATGCTTTGAGTTGTTCTTCTTGGATTGATGCTATGCGTGACGAACTTAATCAATTCGTTAGAAATGACGTATGGGATTTAGTGCCATGATCACAAGATAAGACCATAATAGGCACAAAGTGGGTGTTTAGAAATAAAATGAATGAAGAAGGAAAAGTTGTTAGAAATAAAGCTAGACTTGTAGCACAAGGCTATAATCAAGAAGAAGGAATTGATTATGATGAAACATTTGCACCCGTAGCACGTTTAGAAGCTATACGACTTTTACTTGCATTGCTTGCATGAAAGATTTTAAACTTTATCAAATGGACGTGAAAAGTGCATTCTTAAATGGATTTATACAAGAAGAGGTATACGTGAAACAACCACCTTTTGAAGATTTGAAACATCCCGATCACGTGTACAAACTAAAGAAGGCACTATACGGACTAAAGCAAGCACCTAGAGCATGGTATGATCGTTTTGCTACTTTCCTTTTAGAAAATGGTTTTAAAAGAGGCACTATAGATAGTACATTATTTTTGAAACAAGATAAATCGGATTTACTTATTATTCAAATTTACGTTGATGACATCATTTTCGGCTCTACTTCTCATAAACTTGTTGAAGATTTTGAAAATTATGAAATCTGAATTTGAAATGTCTATGGTTGGCGAATTGAACTACTTTCTTGGCTTGCAGATTAAACAAACGAGTAAAGGTATCCACATAAGCCAAGCTAAATATGTAAATGATATGATTAAAAAGTTCAATTTTGAGAATTTAAAACCATCCCCACCCCTATGAGTGTCACTACTAAATGATAAAGATGAACATGGTAAGGATTTTGATAATGCCTTATATAGATCTATGATTGGTTCGTTACTATATCTTACTGCTAGTAGGCCTGATATCATGTTCAGTGTATGTATGTGTGCACGTTTTCAAAGTCAACCTAAGGTGTCCCTATAATGCGGTAAAAGAATATTCCGATATATAAGCACACACCCACCTTAGGCATTTGGTATGATAAAATTGTGACTTTAATTTGCATGCCTACACTGACGCTGATTATGGTGGATGTAAGATAGATAGAAAAAGCACGAGTGGCACTTGCCAATTTATAGGAAACTCACTTATTTCATGGTTTTCCAAAAGCAAGCAAGCGTAGCTTTATCCACTACTGAAGCTGAGTACATGGCACTTAGTCTTTGCTGCACACAATTACTATGGATAAACAACAACTTTCGGACTTTGGAATTACCGTAAATAAAATCCTATATTTGTGATAGTATGAGTGCAATTAACCTATCTAGAACCCCGTGCTACACTCTAAGGCCAAGCATATAGAAGTACGCTATCATTTTCTTCGTGATCACGTAAATAATGGTGATATTGTCATAGATCACGTACGCACAGAGGGACAAGTAGCGGATATCTTTACTAAGGCATTAAATCAAGCTACCTATGAAAATCTTCATTCTAAATTAGGCGTGATTTCTGCTGATTTGATTTGATTGTCTTTCCATATTTACATGCATTTTTGATTGACTTTCCAAAATAAAAGGGGAGAGAATGCATTAGTTACGGGGAGAGAGAAAATGATTGCATACATCAATAGGGAGCGGATTTGAAATTCGAAATTCGAATTTTAATTTATGCATGATCGAAGGAGGAACGATAAGGTTTAAATCAAGAATATGGGTTATTTTTAAAATCATCAAAAGGGGGTGATTGTAGAGATAAAGGGGTTTGAGTGATTTCAAAATACATGATTTAAACGTGTTACAAAGAAATGCATGACATGACACGTTGTTGCATAAAACTTGCCTTATATAGTTCATATATAATGTTGTCGTACTAACGAGCCATGAAGCTTTAAAGCTTACATCAAATGGCAAACATTTGATGTGTTTGAACTATTTTCAGGTGCCATCATTAATGAACTAAACTAGTTCATTATGTGAAGTACTTAGTTAATTGAACTAAGTAGTTCATTAAAGGAAGCAATATTTGGAAAAGGCACAAATGCAACAAGTTGAAGAAAGGAAAGTCTTCCACTCCCTCTCCACACATTCAAACGACATTATACATATATATTATTTCAGATTTTTTGAAAAGGCACATACACATTTATTTCAACGTACTACCGACACGTTATATATTTTACGTACATACGTTAACGTCACACCACTATACTTAACTCATATTTATGAGTATATTCATGTCTTATATCATATGATATAAGTCATGGTGAAGACAAATTTATTACGACACGTTAAAAGGTTCTAAATCGAAATTGTTGTATCGGGCGAATAGCGAAATTTCGCGAACGTGTCACGTACTTGCCATAAATAGATGGCCAGCCCCTACACTTCAAAAATGACCATAAATTTCGTACTAACGAGCCATGAAGCTTTAAATCTTACATCAAATGGCAAACATTTGATGTGTTTGAACTATTTTCAAGTGCCATCAATAATGAACTAAACTAGTTCATTAAGTGAAGTACTTAGTTAATTGAACTAAGTAGTTCATTAAAGGAAGCAATATTTGGAAAAGGCACAATGCAACAAGTTGAAGAAAGGAAAGTCTTCCACTCCCTCTCCACACATTCACAATACATATATATATATATTTCAGATTTTTTGAAAAGGCACATACACATTTATTTCAACGTACTACCGACACGTTATATATTTTACGTACATACGTTAACGTCACACCACTATACTTAACTCATATTTATGAGTATATTCAGGTCTTATATCATATGATATAAGTCATGGTGAAGACAAATTTATTACGACACGTTAAAAAGTTCTAAACCGAAATTGTTGTATTGGGCGAATAGCGAAATTTCGCGAACGTGTCACGTACTTGCCATAAATAGATGGCCAGCCCCTACACTTCAAAAATGACCATAAATTTCGTGGCTTACATGATATGTACATCCATAAAATCATTCCATGTTGGCACACACAAATCACCCCACATTAAGGCCAAATTGTGGAGATTCCAATTTCAATATTGTCACATGGTTTAGGCGCCACTTTAAGATCAGCTAAGTGCTGAATATTAAAGTTTATGTATATTATGTGTAACATAATATATATAACATGTGCAAAAAGTTGGAATTTAATTAGAGAAAAATCGGGTAATCGATAAATGTCGAAAATTCGGTTTTCTACGTACACGACACATGGAACATTTTTGGCATGGCATATAACATGTATCTAGACACTTTTTACATATTTCATACATCTCAAAGTTTTCTAGAAAATTCAATTAAGGGCTGATTGGAATATACCATTTGTGTATAATTAAATGTGCACTATTTTACAAAGTTTGCAAAAATAAAATTGAGCACATGCACAAGTTTCAAACGCCTATAACAGCCATGTTGGAGCATATGTGGAGCCTTTTTGGCATATTGATTGGTCACAAATGAAGCATACAATGTTGATGACATAAGGAAGGAGCTACACAAGGTAACATTTCAAACTTATGTCACATTTGTAACACATGCTGAAAATTTCAGCATGTGCTATAGGCTGGCCAATTTTATCAACTTTATGAGGCGTATTTTACTTCTTGAATTAAGTGAATTAATTGAGAGATAGTATTGAAGTATTTTGAATAAGTTATAGAATTAAAATGGTGATATCTTTGAATATCACACATGCTGAAAATTTCAGCATGTGTGGGAATGTATATGGCCGAATTCTAGGCTGCATGAGTGACAAATTTTATTCCAAAATTGATGAAAATATTGTGTACTAAATGATGATTGAATTATTCTTTAATTTCAAGGATTAAATCAAGTATACATGGCAATATTTTGAATGAACTGCAAATGTTACACATACTGAAATTTCAGCATGTGCAAGTGGTATTATGGCTGACTTTTTTGATGGTAAATTGGAGAAATTGTCTTGGTAATTATGTAGGATGATTATATTTTACTGGATAATTGTCACATGATTTGTGAGGTGTAATTTTAGATTTATCTAGTCATTAATGATGACAACCTTCAACCAATCAATGAGCCAAGTAAGCAAGAGTATAATGATCATCCAATGAGGAGATGCCAAGTAAGCAAAGACATGTCACAAAGATGCAATACACTCTTTCAAGGACTTAGAAGATAATTTTCAAGAGGGGAAGAGCATCATAGGGGGGCGGCCAACTCAAGATAAAAAGGGAGGAAGAGAGAAAAAACAAGAACAAGTCTTGCAATTTGAAAGATCAAAACATGTTCTAGCCTTCTCTTCTACACTCTCTTTCTTTCTTCTCTCTAAAAGCCTATTGTACTTACATTCATATACTTGAATAGGCTTCATATAGTCTACCACATATTCTTTATCATTGTAAAAGATTGATCAAGTTGTGATCAATCTTGCACTTGCAAGGTGGTGGTGTTCGTGACAATTGTATTCTCATACAAGGTTTGTAAAGGGTTGGAGTTGGTTTAACTCTATCAACCCTGTGGTAAGGTGTTCTTTGTGTTGTGTGTTTAGTGCTAACCATTGAAGGTGTCCTCGAAGACTGGAGTAGGTTGTTTATAACCGAACCAGTATAAAATTTTTGCTGTCATTTACTTTCAGCACTTACTTTCTGTTGCAGCACTGTTTATCGTTTTTAATCACGTTAGTAAAAATAGTAAAAGAATTTAAAAAATTACGAAACTTTCCAGAATCATATCCATACGTCTCAAGGTTCGTTTGGCGTAAGTTTCAACCCTTTTGGACAAGTATAAGTCATCCGAATATACAAAGTTCTGAGACTAGTACAGTCCGATTTCAGGCTTGCAAAGGTTCAGACTTTGATCGTATTTGACTAACTTCCCAAAATAATTTTTTAAAACTGTTTCAACCTATTAAATACAACTAATAAGGGGTTAGTCTTTAAATTTTCAGAGCATTTGGATTTACGTACAAATAGGAATTAATTTTTCAAATTAGACTACCGTTTTTGGCAAATTTGCGCAATCTGACCACCAACAAATTTTCAAGGGGTTAGAGGTTTAATTTTAATCTGAAATTTTTAGGAGATACTAAGAACATCTGAGGCTAAGATATCTCCAAATTTCAGAATTTGTGAAGACCTACAACTCAGTTTTCAAAACGTTTTAAAACTGGTCATGAAAACAGAAACTGTTTTCAGAAGTTGAGTTCTTGGTCTAAAAC
Organism: Eustoma russellianum; assembly: GCA_036186865.1. Lineage (NCBI taxonomy): Eukaryota > Viridiplantae > Streptophyta > Magnoliopsida > Gentianales > Gentianaceae > Eustoma > Eustoma russellianum. Next base: position 32,817,216 of record AP025046.1, on the reverse strand, counting down.
TATTTTAAAAATCACATTTTCCGCACCAACTATTCAACCCCTCCCTTCTAGTGGTGCCTTGCAGATCCTACACAACACTTAAAATCAAGACTTTGAAAATTATCCAAACATATTTCTCAACAATTTTGGGGTCTTTTAATGATTGTTCTATCTTATTAACATTGACTATATTTTTAAGGGATTGTAAGTGAAAAGTTTTAGTTTCTATTATTGCATTTGCTTGTCCATTATGAATTGAACAGGTTTT